>QHHG01000167.1:0-132451 GCA_004367055.1 Fusarium sp. NRRL 66335
CCCTCCTCCCTCTCCTCCTGGTGTTCCCGCTGTGCAGCTTAGCAATGGTACCTACCATGGCAAGCACAGCGATGAGTTTGACCACGATCTCTTCCTTGGCATGCCCTACGCTCAGCCCCCTGTAGGATCTCTCCGCTTCTCCTCCCCCAAGGCTCTTGACAAGGCCTGGGAGGGCCACCGAGATGCTAAAGAATTCGGATGGATGTGCATCGGTTACGGTTCCGATACCCAGAACCTTGGTAACCCTGTTAATGAGGACTGCTTGACCATCAACATCGTCCGCCCCTCTGGTGTCGAGGCTGGAGACGAGCTCCCCGTCGGTCTTTGGGTTCACGGTGGTGTAAGTACTCATCTTGCCTATTGTATCTATCTACTCTGACTAACACATGCAACAGAGCTACACCAACGGTGGTTCTCGTGACCCCAGATACAACCTCAGCTGGATTGTCGACCAGTCCGTCAAGGAGGGTAAGCCCATCATTGCTGCCTCCATCAACTACCGTGTCTCTCAATGGGGTTTCCTCTTCAGTGAGGAGATGCAGAAGGAGAACGCTGGTAACCTTGCATTCAAGGATCAGCGCATGGCCTTGAAATGGCTCAACGACAACGTTGCTGCCTTCGGTGGTAGCCCCGACAAGGTCACCGTCTGGGGAGAGTCTGCTGGTGCTCGATCTCTCGGTATGCAGCTTGTCGCCTACGACGGTCAGCATGATGACCTCTTCCGTGGTGCCATCCTCGAGTCTGGTAGCCCTCTCGCTCTGTTCGGTGATGCCGCTTCTTGGCAGGACTACTACAATGCTCTTGTCAAGAAGACTGGATGCGCCGACTCCTCCAACACTCTCGACTGCCTCCGTGAGCTCCCTTGGGAGACCCTCAACGACATCTTCAACAGCACCACTGCCCTCAGTGTCCCTACCCCTCCCCTCACTGCTGTCGTCGATGGTGACTTCATGACTGCACAAGCTCCTGAGCTCCTCAGAGCCGGCAAGTTCGCTCACGTTCCCCTCCTGATGGGCAACAACTTCGACGAGGGTACTGCCTACGGTAAGAAGGGTATCAACACTACCGAGCAGTTCCAGTCTTGGATCTCCAGCCTCGGCCTTGACAAGGATGCTGTCGCTACCGCCACCGAGCTCTATCCCGATGAGCCTGAGAAGGGTATTCCCGCCTCTTTCATCGGCCGACCCCAGAACGAGTACGGACTCCAGTGGAAGCGTTCTGCTTCTTTCGCTGGTGACTTCCAGCAGCACGCTGGCCGTCGCCTCTTGGCCGAGACCTACTCCGGTGCCAACATCCCTGTCTTTGCTTACCTCTGGAACCTCTATGTCAACCCCCTCCCAGCCATCCTCGGTGCCACCCATTTCCAGGAGGTTGCCTTCGTCTTCAACAACGTCAAGGGTATCGGTTACGCTGCTAGCCCCTTCGAGGGCAAGCCCGAGTCTTTCGTCAAGATGGCTGACCTCATGAGCAAGATGTGGGTTGCCTTCATGCACGACCAGACTCCCAACACCATGAAGTCTGCTCCTGAGCACGTCGCCTGGCCCCAATACACTCTTGAGGAGCCCCTCAACATTGTCTTTGACGCCAACAAGACTGAGCTTACCTACACTGCTGTTGACGACGTCCACAAGGAGGAGATTGATTTCCTCCTCAAGGATGTGTTTGCTTAAATGAGCCCCAAGTGTATTGCAAACTACTAGCTGATATAATGTGTAATGGGATGCCCTTCCGTCCTCCACCCAGAGACGGATTTATTAGATAGCCTTCAGCCGATTGGCGCCTTGTATATATATATATATAGACTTCTACGAACCTGTTTATAACCAAACACTCAAGATATAAATCAGTATCTTTCATACATGACAGTATTCGTGACAGTTTCTGATGTTCCATATCAAGTATGAGCGTAATAACCTCACATGCATTTTGTATTCCCTGAACTAACATAATTAACCTCATTAAAAGAAAACAAACTTGAGATACTATCTTATTAAATAAGACTAGATGCATTCACCTTTGGGGACTTATGAATTATATGAGATCAATTCTGCAGGCTACTATCAGAGCATGCGCACGCAAAGAATGTATGCATAATCCATTGTGCATATCGCTACGATGTTAGAAGAATTGGCCGCCGAAAGCATAAGAGATAAAATGATTGAGTCACCATATGCTACTTTAAGCTACAACTTAGGCTGCTTTATTTAGTAACCCAGGCCTTAGAGGGCATTTCTTCTGTCACCCACCTAGCCTATACTCTAGCTAGACCGATTATATCGACTAGATGTGACCACCACAAACGCTTACTCTCGCTTCGTGAATACCAGCTGACATTCATCCTAGCAGTGAAACTTGTCAGCACATCACAATCACTTCTCAAGTCAAAATAGTTCTGCGGATGAACATACCTCAGGAAACAATGTAGCAAACACTCTGATCTCCTCGGACTGGCTAGTCGCATGATGTACCCAATCGAGCTCCAGCGACGCTTTTCCAATCATAGCAGCCATAGTCAGTGGAACATACTTGCGAGCCAAGCAGTCATGAGGACCGGCCCCAAAGACGAGCCAGTTCTTGGTCTTCGATTCAGCATCACCCGTGATCCATCGCTCTGGGTCGAAGGTCTCAGGGTTTGGGTACACTTGCGGGTCATGGAGGGCAGGATAGCATGAGGGCACGATCATAGAGCCCTTGGAGATGGTGTAGTTGGGCGTGACGGGGAATGTCTTGGTAGCTTCGTAAGGAACAAAGATAACAGGGGGTCGGTATCGGAGAAGCTCTTTGATGACTGCGTTGGTGTAAGGAAGTGACTCAAGCATTGAGAGCTCGAAAGGCTTCCTCTTGTTCCCACTGCGAACAGCTAGGTTCTCTTCTCGAAGACGATCAAGTACATCAGGTCGTTGAGCTAGGACCTGAAACAGCCAAGTCGTCGCACTGCTAGAAGCATCCTGTGACGCAAATAGGAACGTGAACATTGTCTGTCCAATTTCCTCGTTCGTGAACTCGCGGATGAGGTTCTTAGGCTTCTCGATACCCACCTCCCCAGCAGCAATGCGGTCGTTGTATCTCTTGGACTCCATCATATGGAGCACCCATTGGTCGACGATGCACTTGGGCTCAGCAGCAGCAGCCATGTTTGCTTTGCAAGCAGCAGCACAAGAGGCGAACTCTGCCAAAACAGCGTCTGCAGTACGCTTGCCTCGCCAGCATTTGGTGAAAGGGATGTATACAGATAAAGGAACGTTGACAAGCTCGAGTGCAGCAGTGACTTGGTAAAAGTCTTCAGCAATCTTCTCGACAGCATCCTGAGAGATGTAGTCACCGAAGAATGTTCGACAGGAGAGCGCGCAATTGATCTCCCTAAAGAGACGCATGAATGCCATAGGCTTTCCCTTGTTGTCTTGGCTCGCCGCGACGAATCGATCGAAGTAGTCGTCGTACACTGTCTCCTGGACAGGTAGGTAAGTGCCGATTGCTTGGTTGGTGAATAGACCGTTGAGTCCTCGGCGATATTCGGTGTGTGCCTTGCCCTGAAGGAATACCCAGGCACTTGGTCGAAGGAGGGTTTCGGCCATGGGGACGATGCATGGTTTGGCAAAGGTGGGAGACTTAAAGACCTTGTGTGCGATATCACGATCGGAAGCGAGGACGACGAACCTAGGATGGTGTGGTGAGTATAGTTCAGAACTTTGGATAAGGTATGGCTTTACTTGTGGAAGACTGATACGCAACTCAGGGGACCACTAGCCCATTGGGCGAGGTAGGCGTCGAACTTTGGGTGGAGAGCTTGAACAAATGGTCCCATGAAAGGGATCTTGAATGCTGGACCTGCGATGGGACCTTTTCTCCAGAGATACATGAATTGGTCGTAGGCTATCAGGATGGCGAGGATAGTGAGGGCGATCTGAGTTTTGCTACATCCTTCGAGCCAGGTGGACAAGAGGCCACTCTCCTTGGTGAGGTCGTTTGCGTGGGTCGAGAATGATGTATTGTTGACCACCGACCCAACATTGGGCTCGACTATTGATGCCATGATGGGTTTTAGGAGGAATGGGAGAATGCAATGATATCGAAACCATGGAGGAGTCCAGCGCTTTTAAGTATCGCCTGGACAAGCCCCTTGTGAAGGACTGGCTTAACATCCGGAACCGCTCGGCTCTTCCAACAAGAATACGAAACATGCAAACTACGAATAGAATAAGCAACGGCCTTACTGCTCTGGACTATTGGGAAAGTCAGGCCAATGTGCTTCCTTCATTTTGGCCTTCAATAGCTATGGGCTGATATCTGATGTATTCGAGATTTCCCTTTGAGGACTAGACTCCGATCTATGATGTGGAGAAATTGACTGGTGATATCTCGAATCAGATGTGTCTCAATTCCCCATACGCCGCAATCTGTCTCATGACAGACGCATCAAATCAGAGATGTGTTATCTTGTCTTGACAGAGCGGACAACTCTCTTTGTCTCCGACACGGTTGCTTCTGGTCTGGTCAAACCAAGACCTTATCCTGATGACGTACCTGAAAGCATCAGTAAGGACTGACCCATCTCGTTGCGTGATCTCAGGTAATTGCTGCAATTGGCAGGTCCCAGGATCAGCCTGTTAAGCCTTTTGCTCCTCTGTCTGCAGGATCGCTTGGCATCTTCAACGGTTCGGAGACTAGTCCAAAATGGGTTTAGTCTCCGATTTGAAACCATGAATCCGAATACGCGCACGCGAGACGGTCTGTCTCATGGACGTGTCGTGCATTTTTGAAGGGAGGCTGGGAATAACAGACGAACAAATAGGGAATTTGTGTGTCAATTCGAATGAATTGGGTGATATTATTGTGCGCTCACGTCAAAATCCCATCCCACTGAAGTCGAAATACCTCTGCCCTCTCGCTCTCTAGCCATAAAATATTCTTCAGATGGATGACGACATCGTCCCAAGTCTGCAAGCCCATGGTATTAGCAGCAATCTTGGCGGCCAGGTTCAGCCATTGAAGTTCTGTTGGATCTGTTGCTGAGACAATGGCCACGGAAAGGACCCATATCTGCAAGGAGTCGAAATGGACATTTCCGATCCTTCCGGCTAATGACTGGAGATGCCCCTTGAGTTTCTGGATGATGTTGTTCGCAAGCTCAGTATGCGTGTAGTACGTTGTGCCGTGAATGATGAGCATATAAAGTACCATGGCGCATCGTAGGCATTCAGAATGTGGCGAGTCCGTGTATGGTGGGATAAGCAAGAGCTTATGAACCACGAAGCATGTTAGGTCGTGAAGCTCTGTGCCCAGTACCACTGAAGCACCGGGCTGATGGAAAATGCCGCGTAGTCGAGTAAAAGCGTCCGCAATAGCAGGTTCAAGTTGAAGGGCCTGGACGACCGGGTCTGGCGTCTCTAGAAAGGATGACGATAACAGCCATTGTAGCGTAGGGCTGACTCCATCCCCGAAGCCATTATCATCCTGCGTGACATACTGAGGAAGGCCAGTGACCAGTAATGATACCCTGGAAGACGGTTAACACAAGAGATCTTCCCATCATAACGGACAACGTGTCCTACCAAGCTATCATTCTAGCAGTCAATGGGCTTGCTTGCTTGACTTGGTCAAGCCCACCACGGATCCCAACGATACGTTTGGCGCCGTCTATGTGTGCTCTGCTAGCATCGATATTGCCTTTCCCATGCTGTATCTGAAGTTGGCAATTGAGAATAGTAGCATGATTGAAAATCACTCACCTCAATAGCAGCCAGGGTAACAACAGAATTCAAAGTTTCATCTCGAATAGCTAGCGATGTACTCCCAATCTTCTTCCGTATCAAGGAAACGGAGTCAGCCATGAGAAGTTCCGATATTGGAAACCCTCTTTGCGCTCGTCTTTCTTCATCTAGAGACGCCGTCTGTATCGACACATGAAACAAGGCCGGGTCTGCCAAAGCTAGTGGCCACCATGAAACAACGAACGGGTTGGAGGCCATGTTGAGGTCAAGAGGATAGTATTGAAAGGATATACTCGAGAGGACTATGAAGACATTAGCTATCTATGCTGGCTTGGTCTGACATTTGTGACTCTACAGTGCTGTATCAACCGCTGGACGTGAACTCTGGGGAGTCTTGTTGTAGGGTATGAGTCAAAGGGATCAAAAGACGCATTCACCGGCGTAGATAGCGTCATTGAACTGCCATGAGGCGCATTGAAATCATAGCTCTTGGACGTAGGCCTCTTCACCTCAACTTTGTCTATCAATTTGCTTCGGCCCGACGTATCCGGCGTCACCGACGCGGCTGAAGACGTTGATAATGATGAGGACAAAGGCTCATTTGCGTAAACACACGTGACCTTTCTTTTGATACATCGCGAGCATTTCGGTGTTCCGAGGTCACAACTATGTTTTGCTTTGGCGCATGCGTTGCAAGATCTTCGTAGGGAGGTTCGCATGGCTAACCAAGAAAAGTTAGGTAAGCCGTTATGGGTGGTAGAGGAGAAGGAAGTTTCGTTACGGGTACGCTCACACGGTATGGGATCCGCCGCGTTGAGTGAGTGGAGAAAAGGTTGGAGCTGACAGGTCCAGGTCCAGGTCCAGGCCCAGAAGTCAGTCTAACCAGACTCGGACATCAGCCCTGTCCTGCCCAGTCTGACTCAGTTCTAGACCTCAGGGCCCACTGACACTGACACTTGTCTGATTGCCGATCATCTTACCCTATATCTAAGTAGCCAAGTAGAGTTGAGTTTGAATGCAACAACGTGATGTGGAATGACGCCATTTCGCAAGCATTCCTGTTTGTGGGCAAGATCGTATGTATGCTGAAGCTGAAACAAAGGAAGATGGCTTCGGCATTCGCGCGGCACTTGTCGCGTCTTGGTGACTATCTTTTCGCTTCTGCAAGTCATATTGCTTTTTGCGACTCCAAGTTTCATGGTACGAAGCAATTATGTAGTTCACGCAAGGTAGATTAAGCATCCGCTTGTCAGGTGGATCCTGTCAATGGCAATTCCTAGCGCTGATCTCGCAAACCAGGTCCCAAAAGGAGCGTGGCGGGCATTGATCCTACGTACATCGGACTTTCTTGTTACTCAGAACGGAGTTGTACGCTTGAATGTCATTTAACTTTTTACAATTTTTATGATATATCAGAATAGCTCTCTTCTCCTTTGTTTCAAATTGCTGGAGAATTCACTGGGGGCGACGAAAATATAATCATATGTTGATTGGGCCGGAGTAGATTTCTGGATTCTGTCCAGGTTCCGTTGTGGGGGATCTACTACCGGAAACTGCGGAACTTGAGACGTTGACAGGTACACCGACACTTAAAACTTAGTCTAACATGCTGGCCCTACGCGCGTCGGTAAACTGATCTGGGTTCCGGGATCAAGTAGCAATACGTGCTTTGCCTTATCTAGCGGCTTACGCATTAGTAGTAAGCGGACTTGGTGGTGCCAAGATCTTGAAGGCCAAGGATCGTGTATCAAAGGTAAACGGTTGCCTTTCTCCAACAGGTAATTATGTAAGGGTAGACTTCAACCATAACTACATGGGAATCCCGAGCAAGGTTACATCGGGCAATTGGGCAACCTGGTCCGTCCTACCCGGATATCAATTATCCAACTAACTATACACTATTCTCAACGTCTATACTACCGCACTATCACTAGACCATCAAATCCCTGGCCAAATCTGGGGCAAAATAAGCGAGTCTAATGCCGTACAAATCCCGAACCAAGATAAGCCGCATCTTGCAATCCTCCACTTGTTCAGGGCTGCTGTGAGGGCTAACGATGATAACAGAGAGCGGCCAGACAAGATGGTACATGATAACGCTTTGTCGCTCCGGCGCCGAGAGAGGCCGCCCCTGTTGATCGACCTCTCCCATCAGATAGGGCATGCAACTGCAAACCTTGTGAATCATGTCCTTGATCTGCCCCTCGGAGATGGCGCCGGCGATCCGGGCCAATTGCATCGCGTCGTCATCTATCGATTCCAGCTGTAACAGAGCGTCCGAGCACTTGTATAACCTCTCGAAGAAGAGCACCAAGAACAAGGTAAACAGACACCACGTACATGCCGTCCATCGTGATTCGAAGCTGATGAGATTCTGATTCGTCGGGGTCGCCGGCCGTTTGTCCGCCGTCTCCCGCGGCCTTAGCTTGGTCGGTATTGCATCCTTTTCGATCATGGCCAGCTCCTTAGCGATTGCCAAGGCTTGTTTGATGCTCGACACGAGCTGGATCTGCTTCTCAGCCTCTGTCAATGGCGAGTCTGCAGCTGTGATTTGCCTGGCAGCCCGATAGAAGTGTCCAATGCGCGTGACGACCAGGGCCAAGCGAACGCCATGTCTCTTCGTATCCAGGTGCGCATCAGGAATGGCGAGGCATTCCATATCGTCTTTGGCCAGAAGCGAGGGGATTTGCTTTGTCTGTGTTTTAGGACCCATGCTATAAAACAACTGAATTAAGATGCACTAACCATTTGCGTAAAGATCCATCCATGAAGCGACGATTCATCGACGTTTGTGAGCACTCGATGACCTACAACCTCGAATAACTTGGAAATGCCTGCCATGTGCACGGCCTTTGTTGTTTGCCCTTGGCATTCGATATCCTGGAGAGTCTCGTCAGCGCGTGTAGATCATTTGAGGTGCAGGGGCTTACGGTACCTCAATCATGCCCATGAGCATAAGGGATGCCAAGGTCTCATCTTTCAGGGGCCGCTTAGATGCAGACAGATCTCTATTTACAGTACGTAGGGCAGCCCCATAGTGACTCCTTGCTGTGACATAGAGTGTTGAAGACTTGTAATGACGGGAGAGCACCATGTAAGCTATGGCCAGAGTGGCCGGGCGTATGCATGAGTGGCGGCTTGACTTCCGGTACAAGCTTTCGAGGAAGTCCAGGTGGCCTCTGAAGACACCGGGTGCCGGGTAGATGCAATACTCTGAGATGAAGAAGGCCAGAGACTCATCCTCGAACGACGGCTGGGGTTGTCTTGTGAACCCTGGGCAATAGGACTTCGACCCCTTGCTGAAGACGAGGGCCTGGACAGATTTGCGCGCGGCATTAGGCTCACCGCGAACAAGACTATGGCCTGGCTCTCCATGAAATCGGAACGCTAGTGGGCGATCATAGCCAGGGCATGGAGCTTTGTACAGCTCACAGCGTTTGCATCCTGGACGTCGACCATCGCACTGACAGGGACAAACGAGTTAGCACGCGATGGGGACTGAAACGAACGACTCGCATGTGATGAATAAATGGAGACGGAAGGAAAATAGTAAGTTAAAAAAGAAAATAAAAGAAAGAACCACCTTAATCTTTCGTTTTCTGCAGCGGTCGCAGCCCCGGCTGAGGGCGCCAGGGAAGACCATGATTTCGGTTGGGGGGATGGATTGCTTGGCTTGCTGGAACCAACGGGGAACGAGGTCGGAACGTGTATAGCCAGTGGCTGTAGATACGATACGATACGATACGATACGATGCGATGCGATACGATAAAACGTACAAGATACAATATACTGTACTGTACTGTAGGTACTGTAATGCAGACCCCAGTGGAGCTTGTAATGTATGGGCTGCCTGTTGTTCTACTCTGCAATAGGGCAATAGGGGCATCCGGTACGAGAAAAGACTGTGGAGAGAAGTTTATGGCTGGCTGTTATTTCAGAATCGAAGACCAATCAAGCCTGGCGGAGACGTGCCTGGCTCTCTGAGTCAGCAATTATCTCATGTCTCTGAAACAACATTGGTGGATTTAATCGACAACGGCTTTCCTGTCGGTCCGTAAGACGTCAAAGCGTTCTAACCCACGTCGCAAGCTAGTCCAAAAGTGGAGAACTCGATTACGCGACCTTTTTTTCCCCCCTTCCATAGGTTCTTCTCATCTGAAGATATTGGATCCTAGTTTTAGAACTACAGGCCTCCAAATGCCAGTACAGGGCCCATCTACAGGGTCTACTACAGGCTCTACAGCAGTCTACAGGGCACACTGCACAAGGGAAGGACACCGGGCAGGCACACATCATGCAAGGCATCAGCCTATCAATCTACAGATACCTACCTACCATCTGATTAATTTAATTATAGCATCTCCATTATATTATAAACGCCACATTTTGTTGGTTTCGTCTGATCGCGTCCATGCTGTGAGACAAAATGCATGAGCTTTACCTCATACAGCAAAGAACAACTCTTGGGGTTGTCCCGGAAGTCTTACCCGCACCTGTCACTGTCGATATTAACAATTGCACCCAATACTGTACCACACAGCATCCCCCTCACTGGATTATCATTCCAATGATGAACCAGAGTTAAAACTCTTTCTCATTGCTTCCTGCTTTTTTCATTTTTTCATTACTACGTAGCAACGCTCCCTGCCAGGGTCACCTGACCCCACCCGGGGTCCGTCGTCCGGGTAGAGTACCATTGCTAGACTTGATAATTTCCTACTCTGGACTAACCCCAGAAGACGCTCCTCTCTTGGTACCTGCTCAACGTAGCATTGGATCTACTCATGTACCGTTAACGGCGAGACTATACGCCAGGTTCATAGTCTCAACTGGTTCCCCAGTTTCCCTGATAGGCCCCTGTTTACGACCATATCCTCGCCATGCCTCCTAGGCAGTTCGAGGAATGACAGCCGGAGCTTGTGCGGCCAAGACGTGTTCTCGGCCGGGCCTGCAAAGATCTACCTACTTCCTAGTACCTTGTAAAGTAATTTTCACGATCCTCTTTACGTCAGGAACCGCTCATTTTGCATGTCTCAAGTGGCGTCCAGGCCTAGACTCTCCTGAGTCTCGAGTCATAGCATAGCATAGGGTGCAGCCTGTGCTAGGCCGAATCTGATCGGACATCCAAAGTCTAAGCGCAAGGGTACTTAAGAGATGCATAAAACCGTCCTGTTCCCAGCCGGCTGACTACCCCCGCTGATTAGCTCTCGTCGGTCAATATACGAAGACGCTCGTTCCCTGACCACTAACTCACCCTTTTCCTTGATCATATCATACACATGTCGCACAAGCCGCCAACGATGAGCAACCACAACCACACTAGGAACGGCAATAGAAGAAGGTGAGAAAGCTAAATTTGACTTCACTTCAACAAGTCACTGACAATATAAATAGCCATACAAAGTCTCGCACGGGCTGTTTGACATGGTGTGTTGGACTGGATATTGCCGATACTAGTCGACCATGATGCTAATCATTTTTCTGGTCCAGCAAGCGCCGTCACATCCGTTGCGATGAGAATTATCCCCAATGGTAAATCGCTACTTCCCTCCATCCCTACGTGCCAAGGGCCATCAGCTAATGTCTTGACCACAGTCAAAACTGCACCAAGCACAAGGTCAAATGTGCATTCCACGACGTCCCATCGCAAGAAGAAACACTACTACAAACATCACCGACCGGTAGCAAAGTGCAGCCTTCCTCGACAACGAAATCCCGTCGACCCTGGTCGGCAAAGGCTAGGGCAGAGGTGAGGCAGTGGAGAAGAACAGGATCCATGCCAATACCGGATGCGCGCATCAGAATAACCCTGCAACCAACTATATACTCTGAAGATGATCTGTGCTTTATTTACCAGGCTGCAAGTAACCAACACAGACTTACGGCAATGGGACTTAGCAAGCTCACAATTATATCCTCCTATTTACCGAGGTGCGTTGGAACAATACTATCTATGTGCATCGCTAACTTTGACTTGTAGCTTCTTTCGCATTATCACCACATCCCGATTAGCCATGAATGGAGTCCTCGCTCTCTCCGCATATCAAGTCGCATCGGTTACACACTGCCAACACGCACGACGAAAAGAATACCAATACCAGATGCTTGCGATACAGGATCTTCGGGAATGCCTAGCCAACTTTAGCCCTGAGCATGCGGATGGAGCACTTGTTGCTTCCATGGCGCTATTATGGCTCTGCGAGGATATGTATGTGCAAATCTCTCAATGATGTGCATTAGCGAAGCGCTAACAAATGATCCTAGGTCGAGCCGAAGTCAAATATCGGAAGGGATAACGGCTGTAAGTACTACTTCGGGAATAAACGAAGATTCCATCTGACCGGACTTTAGATACTGGAAACCTGTCACCGACTGGGACACAGATCGAGCTTCTACCTTATGCTTGCTAAAGCTTGGCGTCCAGCTTCCGACCGTTGTGCAACTCCCAACTCCGAATGCGATACGTCCCCGGTCTTAGAGGACCTCATTGTCGAGATGCACAAATTTAAGACATATATTAAGGATCAGGAGCCTGAGGACGATAGCTGGAAGAAGTTACGGTCTCTTATCTCTCTGGCTCAAGATTTGGCAAAGCTTGGTCCGATGACACCCCCGGATAAGCAGTTTGAGCGTGTCCGACTGCTGCGTGACTACAAGCTATGGCTACCTCTCAACGACCTATTATCAGGGAAGAACCTTTCGAGCACGTTGATGGTCAACGGTTACTTGTACGCGCTGGCGCTTTACGCCCAGCGACATACATCGCAGGCTTACATGATTGACTCCATGGTGGACTTGGAGGAGTTAGTGCAGGACACATTACGGCACGTGAACCCCAGCGACTCGTATGCCGAGCCGCTCAACAACCTTAGGGGGCTGGTGGCTTCGATGTGATGGATTTGGTCAATGCACTGATGTTACAAATTATAATTATATGCATGTTATGTTGGGATACACGAGCTACAACAATAATTGATAGGAACAAATACGTTAAATTACTCAACTGGTTGATGCTTCATATAAATCAAAATGAAATGCAGAGTAAATTCTTGGCCATTCAGATGACGACAAAGGTCTCCTTATCTGTGCAGCCAATAGAAGCTAACCCCGAATCCTTTGTAATGCAACGTCGATCAAAATCTCGCAGTCGAAGGATTCAGTCAATCCTTCTCCCGTCAACCTGCAACTTCGCTTAACATGACAGCGCAGATAAGCCCGGACTCGAAATCTCTCCGCGTCGAGAAAGTCGCTCTGGACGACATTCCTACGCTCACCGAAGTGTGGTTTGCAGCATTTGATGACCCGAGCATACGACTCATATGGCCTGATACACCGGCCGTCCGCAATTGGTGGACCGAGGCTAACAAGCACGACCTCCTTCACAAGCCGTTTCAACACTATATAAAAGTGATCGACCCGCAAACCCAAGACGTCCGGGGACGACCTCGAATAGCCGCTTTCGCCAAGTGGGATACTGAGATGCCAGAGGGGCGGGGACGTCGATACCCACCGTGGACCGAAGACCAGCCAAGCCAAATCTGCGACGAATTTATTGCCAAGGAGGAAAATGAGAGGCTGCGAGTCATGGGCGACCAGAAGCATTACTGTGAGTGGTCATGCAATAACCAACCAAAAGCTCTGATTGAGGCTGACTTGCGGTCAGACCTCGACACTCTCGTAACGCACCCGGACTATCAACGCCGCGGAGCCGGGTCAATGCTTATGCAATGGGGCTGCGATCTGGCTGATGAGAATGGGGTTGCAGCGTATGTGGATGCTAGCAAGTCGGGGGCGGCCTTGTATGAACGTTTCGGATTTGTGGATGAGAGTCTACCTGATTCTGGAGACGTCGCTTCTATGGCGAGACGATGAGGTAGTATTCCGGACATAATTAGCCAACTAGCTGTTTTATTACCGTATATTAGCGTATAGAATGTCACTGTATGGGTGCAGAACTTCCTACTACGTACCTTGGTACCATTGCCCACGAGACAGAGATCGTCCAAAGAACCACAAAACATAGCAATTATTCATGCCGAGTAAGTATTTCCACTGTTCGCCAGCGAGGAAGACTGTAATACGGGTCAACCGATATCAATATCGTCTTTACTTTTGATACTATAGCTGGGAGTTGAAGCAAATCACAGTGGACAGACTATGGCGTGATTGGTAAGGAT
This sequence comes from Fusarium sp. NRRL 66335, assembly GCA_004367055.1. Classification (NCBI taxonomy): domain Eukaryota; kingdom Fungi; phylum Ascomycota; class Sordariomycetes; order Hypocreales; family Nectriaceae; genus Fusarium; species Fusarium sp. NRRL 66335. The sequence continues at coordinate 13,890 of QHHG01000167.1, forward strand.
GGCATGACAGGGCCTTACTGGCTTACGAGTCGCCAATCAACAACCTATGGTTGGATTAATACCGATGGAAACGAGAATGATCATGGCTGCTGACGAAGTTGATTGGACTTTTGGAGGAGTGACACGTGTACTCGGTCAAGGTTTCGGTGAAAGGATTGCGGCTAAAGAATTACCCCAATGCCGAATTAAAGGGTCCGATACAGCCCACAGGGGTGTATCTTCACAACGGGAATACTTTGATTTCACTATGGCCAGCGAGTTACCACTCATGTATTAACATGCTACTGGGCGAGATAGAGGCCAATAAGAAGGTCTTGATACGGCGGAATATACGTGCGGCATAGCGGAAAATGGGGAAATAGGCCCCTGCGGGCTGTACCAGATTTCTGTCTCAGGTACCAGTAAGTCGTGGGGCTTTATCTAATCGTCTGCCCTCTGGAGCCCATAGGATGAAGAGGCCTGAGGATCCGACCCAGCCGAAACTCACCTCGATGGAGACGAATCACACGACTCAACATCACAACAAACTTTGAGAAATCCCACTGAACACAAACTCTTTTCAATACAGGACCAGAGGGAAGGTATATATATAAGTTTAACCCATATGCCTACTGTTCAGGGCGCGGTGTAGTGGTAAGTGCCACCGCACCGTCGCCCTGCAGGTAAGTCACGAGTCTCCTATGTTCGAATTTGCCGAAACAGAAAAAAAAAGACAAAAGAGCGAGAACAAGGTTTCCCGTGACTTGACTGTACAGCCACTTGCCATCCACCGTGACAGATAACGTGACGGTTAAGTTACAAATCCACTGTAATGTGCCGTGACTCCACTGGAAGGTTAACGTGACAGTTAAACTTGTGACTCCGCCGTGATGTGCTGTGTCGGTGATGTGACATGCCATAACGTGAACTTGTAATTGTAATGTAATGTAAACTTGCAAGACGTAGATTGTAATTTGTAAATTTAATTGCATTTTTCGTTTTCGTCGCCCGACGATTGCGACAGTTATCGTCGTTCGAAGGCATGTTGTTGTTTTTGCCAAGTCCAAGTTTTGTATGTATAAGCAAAGTAGAACACTGCCCACGATATATCATCCACCCTAACTTCATATACGTATCAAATGCCAATCTACACCCCCGACCAAGATAGTGTTATTTCTCCATTCAATTGCCTAAAAAGGTGACATTGCTGACACCTGCATGCACGGTTCTTTAATGATCCGAACCGAGGCTACGATGCAGTCAGCAATAGCTTCCCCTCTCAAAATACTTTGTAGATAAATTGCTATGAGTCTTGTCACAATGGGAACTCTGAAGCATCATCGCCTCCCTACCCAGTGTGGTATTTGTGCCCAGACTATAGAGGACGCCGATGATATCGTACCCTGTAAGTTGTGCCTGACGTATCACCCACTATTCGTTATGAGTATCTATACTTACTAATATACCTAGTGTTGGGAAGTGAGCTAAACCCTGAAATTGCATGCTGTTTAGACAGAACAACACTTGTGAAGTTTTCAGAAGGTGATATCTCCGAAATCACCATTGGCGGGAAAGTTCTCTGCTGGTCGGCCAACTGCTTCCGATGCAAAGCTGGCTCCGAGATTGTAGGATTACACACTCTCTGTCTTGCAATCTTCCAAAAGAACTGCAAGATTGACCAAGCTCTTGATCGACTATGGACCACAGTAGGTCAATCGAACACTTGGAAGGGCGCTCCAGTTCTTCGACTCGATCGCCAACCCACACTTGCGGTAGACCTTGTTCGTGAGAAGGCTGAGATCTATGGCATACCCATGTTGGGTGAGCTACCAGTAGAGCTCATCCACTCCATTCACAAATACAGCAAGCGTGCAAAATTCTGGCATTATATCGCAGCTCTGAGCCTGGCTAGGGAGATATCTCAACTACAACCAGACATAAGTCCGCCAATCACTGATGCGCCTTTGCGGGAAGTTCTGGCATGGACACGGGGAAATCCTTCCGTCGAACTCTCCAAAGATTGCCCACCTTACGCACTACTTACCCTCGATAGTAGAGGTATTTGCAAGATCGACAGACTCCAAGAGAGACCGCCATATCGGCCACGCCGGTCGGACAAGCAGGCATTTGTCGTACTACACGAAGATGAGTTTCAAGATGTTACAGTCACATCAAAGGTTGTGCACCATACCACTCGGATGATGCTGGTCTAACTTGAGGCAGTTCAACGTCTTACGACTCCGGTGTCCAAAGAATACACGAGGCTTTCAGATTTGGGATACACCCAGCCCCCCTTCCCTTGAAGATTGTGAGCTCCACGGTCGTGTGTCATCGTCATTGCAGCTCAAAACCGTCGACCTGCGTGGTGTGTCGGGCCTCACTTTCTTCTTCGCTTTCAGTAAGCTTTATGCCGTGCATGCACATACCCCAGCAAGACCGTATGCAACCTCAACCTTCGAACGCCTTCCTCGTAGACGGCGGCAGATTGGTCTTAGCTGGGCATACCTGCCGCTGCCCCCTGGAGAGGAGATCTTCTCCATAGTCATAAGGCTGAAAATCACTTCAGATGGACAAGTATCTACGTTACAGAAACCCTGGTTCCTCGTAAGGTCGCGCCTATTGGCTGTTCTGTCGGAGTACTGCTAATTGTCTTAGATTCGGACGAAATTGGCTGGCGACATCTCCATCGGCATGTTTCATTCTGGGGCACATAAAGATATTGTCCTCTGCCAATCAAGCCCCGAACTGTTCATATACAGTGCTGCCGATGTTGGTCCAGCAACGATATTTGGAATATACCCCCGAGAAGAGCAGAAGCGCGAGGTGTCCCCTCCATTTCCTGACCCTTGGTCCAGCAGCCCAGGGACTATTCCCCACGTGCATTGTTACTCGGCGCCTTTGAGCAATGTTAGCTGCATGAACGTTCTAGAAGATGACCAAGGCAGATGCAACGGCCTTCTGATGGAATATAACAATGGGGCTCAGAGAGCGCTAGGGAACTGCCGACTCGGTGTAGATCGAATGGTGAAATATTGGAAGCCGTCGCGGATCTGTCAAATGGGCGGCCCGCAGGGAAGTCCACGTTTGCCCATGTCTTATGTCGAAGCTGGTAATGATGACGAACATGAGCATGAGTTGCTAGGCTGGACCTGCAATCCTTTTCAGGGCGTTCTCGAGTTTTGGTTCTCGAAGGATCTCTCTATCATTCGGGTTGTGGATTAGGATGAGCACGAGCGAGGTGGTGCTCGTCAGGGTGTCAGAAGAATTGACCTTTATAAGCATAGGAGACAAAACAATTTAGTCATCTTATGTTGGCTTAGACCAGAACTTAGATGACTTTATTTTGACGCCCTAAGCCTTGAAAGCCAAATTTTCTGTTACCCACCTTGTACTGTTGGTATTGTGACACCGTCCTTGGCGCGGTAATGTGGTCAGCCATTGCTCTCTTGGCATTTGCTTAGGATTGCACCTTGACCGACAAAGACAGTAGAGTGTAGTGGAACATCAATCGTGATTGCCCCTGCCGTGCAGATTGATGTGCGATGCTAGGTCGCTGCTAGTAGAGTCAGCTCGAAATGATCTCCATTAAGTGCAGAAATGTGCTCCAGCTGAGGTCATAGAGGTCAGCAAGATAGCCACTTTCCTTGCCCAGCTGTAGGGCACAGACATGTCAGCTCTACCAACAACCGAGAAACATCAAATTGATCTGCTGGAGATGCAGTGCCAAGAGGTCATTGTAAATGCTGATCAGTGTGATAACAGTCTGTGCAACACCTTTATAGTCTGTAGAGAATTCCACAGTCTACAGAGGCGGCCAGTTGCATATGATGCCATGATTACTCCCTCAGCAGTGATCGACCGATGGTCTGATCCAAATGGTTTAGTACGACTCGAGCTGGGTAACCACTTTTCCCCATTGGGACTCGTGATCTTCATTTCCGGACGTCAAGTCCGGGCTAGTGCGACGTCAATCCAATGAGCCGCTGCTCTGATATTCACTCTAATTCAATAGTTTGAGACGCAGACAGCTGCCAAGCAGAAGAAGGGGGCCCTGTCAAGCTGTGGAATTTGTCGTAAGATGAGATTATCACTGGCTAGTCTCAACGGGCGCCCCCATTCTTTATTGGCAATTCTGACGTTTTTGCCGCGTTACAGTCTCACAGAGGCCAGCTTGTGTGCGCGTCATATCTGCAGCCACTGCAAAAGTGCATAAAGGGAAAAAGTGCTGAGCCCTTTGTTCAAGGGAGATGATTGCAATTATTAAAGCCTCATTAGACAGCTCCGGTTACTCAATCAGCCGTTGAACATTCCTCTTTATCTCTCCGGATTTACATACTTACCTCGACTCAATCCGCTTTTATTTTGCTTTTGACTTTTATTTCCCTCTTCAATCAAGTCCCCCTTCCATTCCCTCAACATGGCAGACATTCATGGCTACAACGGTCATGTGAACGGCCACAACGGACACAATAGACTCTACGTTCATGAAAAGCAAAAACCACGAAAGCACCTAAGTGAGTTCGGCACTCACTTGGTAGCGGCATCTGGGGAATTTGTGGGAACATTTCTATTCTTGTACTTTGCTTATGCAGGCAATGTCGTTGCTGTCCTCCAAGAGCCCATCTCAGGGCCCAATGGCTCGTTGGCCAACAACACTGTTATGTATGTCGCTATGGCGTATGGCTTTTCGCTTCTGGTCAATGTCTGGGCATTCTACCGAATTAGTGGTGGATTGTTCAACCCTGCCGTAAGTAACTTTTACCTTTAACCCACGACTCGGGTAATCTAACGGTGGTCCAGGTCACTTTTGGACTCTGCCTAGCTGGTCAACTCCCATGGATACGTGCATTGTTTCTCTTCCCAGCTCAGATCACTGCAGCCATGTGTGCAGGTGGTCTCGTTAACGCTATGTTCCCTGGAAGTGCCTCTCTTGCAAACACCACGCTCGGGCCCAACACTTCCGTCGCTCAGGGTGTCTTCCTCGAGATGTTCTTCGCAGCACAGTTAGTCTTTGTTGTCTTGATGTTGGCTGCTGAGAAGTCTCGTGATACCTTCCTGGCACCGGTCGGTATTGGTCTGGCTCTTTTCGTCGCCCTCATTCCAGGTAAGCATCTCCGTTTTCGCCATCGTTTCAAGTAGACTAACAATATTGTGTAATAGGTGTCTTCGTGACTGGCGGATCTGCCAACCCTGTTCGATCCTTTGGCTGCGCTGTTGGTTCCAGAGAGTTCCCTGGCTACCACTGGATCTACTGGGTTGGTCCTTTCCTTGGCGCTGCCCTTGCTGCTGGTTACTTCCGCCTCGTGAAGATGATGCACTACGAGGAGGCGAATCCTGGACAAGACAGCCCTGTCGATGTATAAAAGCTTTTTGACTTGGCCATCTTCAAGCTGGCGTTTGGGCTCATAACTTAATAGCATGGAGGATTAATGGGAAGCGGCATGAAGGAAACCAATTTGCAAGAATGGGAGTTGTTAATTATTCAGAACGGTAGTTGGGACAGTACATGCATGGGATGGCAACAAGGAGTTTGGCATTTGCAACAGCCTTTCAATACCACAGAAGCACAATCAAAATCCGAGACTTTGGATTCGCATCTTTCAAGTCATGACAGCGAGTAAATGACACAGACGCCCAGGATAATGGCAATTAAGGGTTAACAAAGTTACACATTTGAAGCATCATGGCTCCGATGCTTGCACAAAATGACTTGCTTGCTTTTTTTCGGTATGGACCGTAATATACGCAATCAAGATAAAAGATCCCAAGAGAGGAATATCTCCATATGCGAGGCCTAAAGCACGTGTCGGATACAACATCGCCTACAAAATATCTATGAAGTAACCTTAACAAGCATCAAGCGCAAAAATGCACAGAGGTTCAAGGTAGATACAACACAGGCGTCCCATGAGCATTTTCTGGTGAAATGACTTCAATATTGGTTATGCAAATTGCTAAATACCCATCATAACAGACCCAAATAACAATCTAGAATACAACGCTCATAGTTCCCATGCTCCTCTATCATCCATAAACACCACGTCCCACCAGTTTTGCTTCTCCTTCTTCGCCCATTTCGACATGCAAATGCCATCAAAATCCGAAGTCACCAGCTCCCTCCGGAGATCCATAAACCGCCTTATCTCCTTGTACTTCTCAAGACCCCAGTAAACGATCTTGCCGTCCTCGGGAGTCTGTATTCTGTGGAGAGGTTGCTGTCGGCGCTGCTTGAGCTGCGCCGTAACAAGATCGCGCAGATAGGGGAAGAACCACATGCGGGGCCACCACCAGATGCGACGGCCCTTGAGGTTGTTGATGTGCGCATTGTGATGGATGTTGACGGGGATGGCAGTGGTGAAGAAGTCGGCGTAGACGTTCATGTCACCCCAGTCAAGGCTGCGGCGCTGTTCCGCACTCACAACGCGACCGATGGGGTTGGTGGCGTTGGCAATTTCGGGAGGAACCTGAGTGAGACGAACAGGTTCGATTTCGAGCTCTGCGGATCGCGCAGCGATCATGGTTTGGTTGTTGAGCGAAACGATATCACCATCATCTTCTTCAAACACAGTAGGAATGGAGATGGTTTGGTAATAATCCAGGCCGACATGGTACTCGAACTGGTCACGAACCATAGCAGAGGCATTCAGGTTGCCGTCAATGTTGTCACCGATTTCTCGCCTCCACGTACGCCAAACCTCTTGCTCCCCCCAGATCTCACCGAAGAAACCTTGGTCACTGTAAAAGTGGTTTCCTTGGATGGCCTTTTTATCCGTGTAACGATCCTGAGCGCGTCGGAAGTATCGTCGCATGTCACCAACAGGTCCGATGAAGGCTCCACTGTTGATGTACTTGGGACGGACATCGACCATGCGCATCTCCGGGTCAGCATCTGTGTCAGGTCCGTAAAGGTCCTCACGAAGAGGACTCTCTGGAAGCTCAGTGCAGTGAAGCTCAGATCCAGACGGAGGGCTGGGCCAGCACCTCTTCTGTGTGGATACCATGATGGTCTGCTTCATGGGGCATGGGCCGGAGCCAGTCCATTGCTTCTGCAGACGCTCGTCGGCTTCGGCATTGAGATCGTGGTAGCGCTGAATGAGGACACTGGGAGGAAGTTGGAACCAGGAATCGGAACTATCAGCTACCATGATAAGATCGTCTGGGTTCAAGTGATCCTTGTGGCTCGACTTTAGGCGCACGCTCCAGTCGAGATAATCGAGAACACCAGCAATCTTGGCAAGATGGGAACCACTCTTACCCCAGTTGAGGATGATGGGTGTGGGATATCCGAGGGCTATAGCCGTAACCATGGCTTTGCAAAGATTGACACCGGGGGCATTGGCGGGGAGGAGGATGACGAGGCGACGGTTGGAAACTAGTTGCGGCATCTTAGGAGGCTTGGACATGACGGGAATGGCGACGGGAACCTCAGGAGCTTCGGGAGCATCGACGGAATCCGGGGCAGTCTCAGCATCCAGGACAGTTGCAGCATCGGGATCCTCCGGGCTGGTAGGGATAGCGGGGGCTTCCGGATCGACAGGAACTTCAGATTCATCAAGGACATCGAGGGAGCCGGGCATATCCAGAGAATCCCCAGGGGTGTCAGGGACGACGTCAGCAGCTGGCGATGAACCCTTGACAAGGCCAGGCACGACTCCAGGAGTAGCTTTCGGCACAGCTACCTGGCCCTCAGTCACTTCAAACACGTCGCCCGTTCCATCGGAGAGGTATTGTCGGCCCTGCAATTGTTTGTCAGTCTGGTCACTTCACCACTCACAATATTCATACCTCAAGCGCCGCAAGAGCCAAGAATGTAGGGACAAGAAGAATGGCTGCGAGTACAAGGAAAATTCCCCGAGTCGACAGACGAAGACATCTCCTTGGCGTATACTGAGAGGTTGTTTCCGCCTTGTCCTTCACTGTTGTCGTGGGTAGCTCTTGGTACCCAGTGTTGTTAAACATCTGACTCCACCAGCTACCAGTTTCTCGAGTGTTCGACATGATGGTAGAATGACCCAGTAGTTGATCTCAATTGACCAACTAAACTTCGAGTCACTTGCCTAAAATGAGTGTTCAAAAGAATGAATGAGCGAACAGAGAGAGCGAGCTGGAAAAAGCCAAGTAGCTCGCTCAGGTCATATATCAAGGGACTGAACCCCTAAAAAGTGCATGAAAGGGATTAAAGCCACTGGAATTTTGACTCTCCCTTGCGCAGGGTATCTTGGCAAGAATGCATTTATCGATTGGTTGCTTTTGTTACTGCATCTTCCGCGAAGGTCAGTGGTTGAACGACTGTTGAGGGAAGAAGCAAATGGCTTGCCAAGTAGTTTGTCTCTTATTGTCTCTCGGACGCTCAGGGGTAGAAAAATGCCAACAGGCATTCCACATGCTAGTCGCCGCCACCTCAAATGGCGTTAAGAGGGCCACAGAATAAATGCGCACTCGAACGCGATCGACTTGTTTCTTCCTTTTTGCTCCTTAGAGTAGGCGCTAATGCCAATAGCTCCCCATTACCCCTGGAACGATATCGCTAGCGCTCCTAGACACCACCTAAAACTCGGGGCCAACATCGTGGCGCTTCAATTTGCAATTCCAAGCCCACGCCATTGTTGGCTGGATCTACAGTCTACAGCGTCTCGTCAAGTATCGCAATCGATTGAATTGACCCTCTATTGACCTTGGCAGAGGTCAAGAAAAAGCATACGGCCCTGAGACAAACGCATCGTCAAAGGGCTTTTGAACATGACCACGAGATTTTGCCTAGATTGTCCGGGCCGGGAAAAGTATTAAATCACCTATCGCCCGTCCCAAGAATGTTCAAACACATATTGCCATACTGATATTTTGTGCCAATAATGGATGCATGCCTGCTCTTGATGCTTTTGCCAGGCTGGGTGTTGGTTACCGACCGACGCGAATCCAGCTTATCGAACTGGCTCCCTCATCAGATCGCATCGCAGCCTACGCTGAGCAACGTCTGTCCATCGCAGATTCCAGGCTCGCTATTAATTTGGTCGCAATCTGATCTCGTTATTGCGCATGTTGAGCTTCATCTTCGGACAATGCAGACTTGATTGTGTACAGTTCTCTTATCACTGAAACGAGGTACCGATGAGCTGGAAAAAAGCAACAACGCTGACTTTTATTGCTATGAGACATCGCTAATAAAACTCTTAGATAAGGCTAAATCGACATGTACCCCTCCCTGCGTTCCTAGCCCGCCCAGATCATTCCTCCTCAAGCAAGGGAGATCTCCCTTGCTGTGAGTGTGCATCGTCCTAATATTACGCATATATCGGAATTGATTGCTGCTCAAATTGTGAGAATGCTCCTGTTTTGACCACAGTGGGAACATCCTGCGGTATCGATTGTCTGAGGTACAATGCCAGAGGAAAAGGTCGATCTTCCTGTGTCCAGAAGCCTTCCCCACTGACGGCGCGTCGGCGATAATTGCCCGCTCGCGTCCCTTGGATCAATCCCTCAACGTCTTTGCGCTCCGATGTTCGCTTGTCCCATTTTAATCGGAGGGCGTTGAAGTCATCGCTGAATAAAATTGGTACATTGACTGGGACTGCAGAGGATTGTGAGGATGATAGTAGGAGTTTGTAGGTTTCGAGGGTGAGGAAAGGGCTGTAGACGAGGGTTTCTTCATCCATCATTCGTCCCGCCTCGCCGAGATCAGCGATTGACGGTGTTTTTAGTACCACAATGCCAAGACTTTGTAGAAAAGTATCATCTGCTGCTGTGAATGTCGGATCTTGGGCGTAAATTTGCAGAGCACTCTTGTCACTCAACGGTAATGCAAGATGCGATGCGATGGCCATGAGCATCACCAGCTGCTTGATGCGACGCTGCTGATCCTTAGCGTCAAGCAAGCTCCCTAGACCCAGTGAAACGATTCTGGTGATGCGTGGTCGGTTCTTGGTCCGAAGCATATCTTCAATTGTCTTTGCAAAAGCGGATTGGTTGTAAATGTCCATCGCATCTCCATAAAGTCTATAGAGTTGCTGGAGTTGTTTGCCGGATGATGTATTGTTTTTTCTTGAGTTTTGTGAATTTTTGCTGGGTGCGTAGTGGTGGGCTTCTAGGGGTTGTGTTAGTGGGTTGGGCGCTAAAACGAGTAGCCTGGGGTGAATTACCATCGCTCTCAGCCATCTGCATCTTCTTTGAGTGTCGCATTATGACGAAAAATCTCTTGATGCTGTATAATTCTAGGATGTCTTATTGTTCGATGAAAGTGACTTTGTCGTTATTGGGAATGAGTTTATTGTTCTTGGAACTGAATATCAGATTGATGCTATTCTCATTTACAGCCGGGCTTTCATCCTCTCATATACTCAATGCATTCGACACCACCCTTATGAGATCCATCAGACTCATCCATTGCTTGCTCGGTGTTCGGTCGTCAGCAAAAGCCTTTGTAATCTTCCGTGTAACGATATTCTCTCTGTGTAAGCTACAGGGTTGTCGCGCTGCGGCGTCCCATTATTGCTCACTGCATGACAGACCGTTATCTTCAAGGTTATTTCTAAGCCAAAGTCCACTAAACCAGTTTGGGTTCAACGTTACAAATCGACCAAGCTGACAAAACCTTCAATGACGACAGCTTCCATATTTATCACGGAATTAATCAAGATACTTGAATATTGCTTAGATGAAATGGAATACCCATGATTTAGTATCAAAGTAAATAAAATGCACTCGCGCCCGACTCTCGCGCATATCATATGGGTCCCAGCCGCCGTCTACAGATCACTGCTTGGTTGCGACCGTGAGATCGATCACCCTACACCTGCAAAAGCCCAATTGCAATTAATAATTCAGGCCCTTCGCATTCCCAGTCTAGCATTTCGCATCATCGACAAATGACTCACCGTCAATCTGCTCCTTCCACTTTTTAATTAACGGCATAATCCTTCGTCTTTCCTGTCGTAAAGTGACTCATTTGACGGACTCTTGGTGTTCTTGTCGCAATATTGCGCACCTCGGCATCTCTATAGCCCGGCTCAGCGACCACCAATCGGTCTTGGCTTTTTCCGATCGCGCTGGAGCGGAGGAACCTTTTCAAACTCGGTGTTGAAGGATTGCCGACAATTGATCCTTCTGGATCCAAAGTCAGCTTTGGGGATTGAAGCCGCTCAATTGATTGGAGGAGAAATAAGCATCATATTGTTTTTCTATCAGTCGAGCAATTGAGGATAATTTACACTCTTTCACGCGGTCGCACATCACATCAAATTTGGTAGAGAGCATCAAATATAGCAACTCATAATACAATTTTCATTCCTAGGTACTTCATCAAGAATATCCAATGACTATCATTCCTCAACCAAACCGATTGTGATCCGACCAGGGGACCTTCATCCCCATAAATGACGTCCGCGATGACTTCCTAGTTGCTTCCGGTCTGGATTGTCCAGGAACACCAGGCGCATACGGCACGAACCCAGGCTCAGGCGAAGTATGACTTGGCGGCGTGAAGCTCGGTGGTGAGTACCCAGGTTGTGTCTCATGAGGCGGCGTTTGTTGTTGGGTAGGTTGGTACGCCTGGAAAGCGTTTGCTAGCGATCCGGGAGGAGTTGAATGCCGTACGTTGTCGCCCGAGCCGGGTACGTATGGTCTGTATGTAGGTGGGTGAGGACCAGTAATTGGCTTCCTTCGGATGGGACTTGATGCTTGTCCTGGCGCCATGGGACCGAGATCGGATTGCCGTTTGAATAGTGGCTCGGGATTAAAGTCGAGGATGCCTGTGGCTGGACTGTACAAGTCTTGGACCGAGTCGGGAGAAGGTCCTGATGGTGTGATGGACGGTCTGCTTATCTGTTCTTGGAGAGTATAACCATGGCTTGACGCAGCCTGGGGTTCGTCCGCAGGAATTTTCTCCGAATGGAAGTTGGAAATTGCAGGCTGGAACGTTCCTAGCGGAGTTTCTGGTGGTACTCCTCCGTACACAGAGCTTCTCGCGCTCTCAACCTTGACCTCTACAGGTGGATCGTCATAATTGAGTTCCTGACCCTTGCTCTGCACACTTCGAACCACCGCAGTAACAGCAGCATCGCCAGATTCCATAGAGACTCTCATTGCATCCATCAGCTTGGAGACATGCTCGACTACTGCCGAGGTAGTCAAGTAATCGCCGGATGTGAAAGCCTTCTGCAAAGCATTGTTACCATCCTGATCCACGATCAGAACGTCTGCGCCGCGCTCGAGTAGTAGTTCCACGGACTCGTGCTCTCCTCTTCCAGCCGCCAGCATCAGCGCTGTGTTGCCGTAGATATCCTTATGGTTGATGTCCGCCCCAGCGTCGAGGACGAGCTGCAGCGATTCCTTGGATAGGTAGAACGCTGCTTCAACAAGAGGAGTGGTATCATCTGAGCCGCCTAAAACGTTGACGTCGGCCTTGGCTGCGATGAGTTTCTTAAAGATATCCTCTTCCATCTTCTTCGCTGCGCCGATAATAGGATACTTGTTATCACCTCCTCCGAGATTGGGATCGGCCCCGTGTTCAAGTAATACGTCGACAACCTCGTCGTTGCCGTATTCGACGGCGACTTGGAAGGCTCTACGTTCAGGCATATTCTCGTGACTCGTGAATTTGTTGACGTCGGCGCCGCGCTCCAAGAGGAGCTTGACTACATCAATATGGGCATGTTCCGCAGCGGTTTGAAGAGCCCAGCCGTCATCAGAGTTGATGTCAGCGCCAGCATCGAGAAGCATGGTAACGATGTCGTGGTTACCATCATACGCTGCTGCTGTGAGGGCATTGCCATATCTTTCGATCCATGGTTAGCAAAATTCTTCACAACTTGTTTGTTTGGTACACTTACACTTCACCAGTCGCATTGGCACTGGCTCCATATCTCAAAAGCAGCTCGACAGTCCTCTTATTCTCGTGGTCAGTCGCTTCGTATAGCGATTCATCCAGTGCCTCTGGGGATATGCCTCCCTGGCTATACTCCCATATAGCCTCGAGGATTCGCAACTCCTCATCACCGTCAGATCCCTGAGCTGTGAAGAGAAAAGCTTTGTCACAGTTCAGACCAGGACACCTCTCCAGTATCATGGTAACAATGTCCCAATGTCCTTCGGCAGCTCTTGCTGCCTCGTCCAGAGCTTGCTGCTTGGCATCCAGCGACTGTTCAAAATCGTTGAAGAGTCGCTTGAAGGCTTCAGTTCGACCCCATTCTGCCGCTTTGATCAGTGCAGTTTCGAATTCTGAGGAGGGCAGTTTGTCTGAGTATTCGCTTATGAGGAACTCAAAGACTGACAGGTCGGCTCTCATGGCTGCCAGGGCGAGAGGACATTTCACAATCTCCTCATCATCATCTTCGTCCCCATCGTCATCGCTATCGCTGTCGCTATCACTGTCATCATCATCATCGTTGTCGTCATCGCCATCACTGTCTTCGTTCTTCCCTTCCTCCTCCTTGTCTCCAGACTCAGCCTCATCATCCTCCTCTTTCGGAGTGACGAGAGAGACATTGCGAGCAACCAAAAGCTTCACCGCTTCGGTGTTTCCAGACTTAATAGCTGAGCAGATCACGGCTCCAGATTCCGAACAGCTGGCATTTGGATCTGCCCCTCGTTGCAAAAGCTGCGTCATGATCTTAACGTCTCCTACCTCTGCCGCCATACCTAAAGGAGTCACCGCATCCCGCTCTTTGCCCGCATCGAGATTGGCGCCTCTGTTGAGGAGTTCTTCCACATTTTCGGATTGACCAAGATATGCGGCGAAATGAAGCGGTTGGTTGTCAAGGTCATCGTACGCATGCATGTCTTCAGCATAGCCGTTGTCCATCAGAGCGGAGACAAGTCCTCTAAAGCCAATGGCAGCCGCGACGTGCAGTCCAGTGAGGCTGGCTCGGTTGAAGTAACCAAAGGACCAAGTCAACCGGTTGTGTTCTGTCAGCCAACGGCGTCTAATCTTGGAATCCTTCTCCCAGAATTTCTCCTCCCAGCTGAGCGCCTCGGCAATTTCGTCTGTAGCCTGGCTGGCATGATCAAGCCAATGTTTAACCGCGTAGGCTAAGGCGATGTCCTTCAAGCGTGGTGCCTCGGGGTCCTCCTCCTCGTACTCTTCTTGTTCATTCCCACCATCGGAGGGCCCAGAGCCATCGTCCGAATCGCTGTCCTGGACCTCATTCGCGACAGATTCCTCATCGTTCCCATTCTCCTCGGCCTCTTGATGATCAGCGTTGCTTCCAGATCCATCTTCGTCCTGTTCTTCTTCGACAGTATCGAGTGCCTGATCCGTGTCCTCTTGTAGCTCCTCTACATCTTCATCAGGAAGGTCGCCGAAGGTCTCCACGACGTGGCTGAATGCACGGAAACCGAGGATTCCGTGCTGTAGTTTGATGTCATCTTCTGTGAGACCTAGTAGGCGATGGGCGTTCTCGAGAAGATGGGTCTTGACCACGGGAAAGGCGAAGCATACGGTAGGCTCAACAGACCCTTCGTTCGTCTTAAGCACGATCAAAGGCCTGCACTTGAGAATGAGTTCGTGTAGCTCTGAAACCTGTTCATTCGATGATTGCAATCCAGCAAGAAGGCCAAGCTCTGACTCGGTCGGATCCACATACGTGAGAACAAGCACACGCAGCATCTCCTTAATCTCGCCAGCTTTGGACCGGTTCTTATCCAAGACATCCTGCCATGCAGCATTGAGAAGCGAGTCCAGTTCTTGCGGGACACCTTCTAGTAGACGACGGACTTGGAGATCGTTGTCATGCTGCGGTAAGTCTTCAAGAGAATCGCATGTGATGTCGATCCATTGCGTGTTCTGGGCTCGCTGACCGATGACACTGCTGGTGAAATACACTAGAGCCTTGCTGTACTTCTTGTGTTGCACCAATTCCTGCACCTTTTTCTGAGCATGCTTGCGTAACTCCAGCTGAACCTGGTCGCCGTACTTCTCATCTTCGAGATCGACTAGGCGGACTAAAGGCTTCCTCAGCGCCTGGTCGATTTCCCAGGACTGGCCACTCGTGAACATCCATCGTACAAGTGGACGTCTGCCACTTCCATCGTGCTCGATTTCGGAGCTTATAAGACTCAACAAAGTCGCTGTCGAGACAGCGTCTGGAGAAATAGTCTCCAGATTGTTGATGACAAAGTACATCCGAGCCCCGATAAACACGTCATCCGTAAGGATGTCTTGGAGTACCTGCCACAGATTCTCAACAGTCAGTAAGGCTGCAGTCTCACGCCCTTTCTTCTTGAGCAGAAATTTGGCGTGTATTGCAGCCAACTCTTGCTTGGAAATGATCTGGTGGATGAGAGCCTTCAGCAGTTCCTCAGCTGTGCTGTAGTCTGCTGTTTTGTCGCAAAAGAAATAAGCCAGATAGACTTGTGACGAGGCACGATGAGACTCCTCTGCGTTCTCAACCTCCGCCTCATCTTCATCTTCTTTGGACAACTCCTCAATCTTCTCAATGGCAGACAAGGCAGCGCTTGTCTTACCACGGCCATCGCGACCACGAACCCATAGAGAATCGCACTTCTTAACAAGAGATACATCTTCCGCCTCATTGGGCTTGGAAAGCCAACCCATGAATTCGGGTTCCTTGGCAAACCAGGGTGATGTTGTCGTGTTGCGCTTGATGGCTTCTCTCTTCCTCTGCACTGACGCACCTTCCAGTGCTCTTCTTGCTTGGTTGACGAGTGCTTGATCCACATGACGTGTTGCGTTGTGTCGGCTCTTGACGCGCAGACCTGAACCATTGATAAGACGTTTTAGAGGACCTCGCACCAACATGTATTGATCGTCCTTGGAGCTTTTGAACTTGACCAAGTCTCGATGATTGGCGGATAGTCCCATCGTTTCCATGACACCATCCAGGACGGCAGACTCTCGTGTGACAAATTCGCCAACCTTTTTGGGGAGTGGAATATTCAGGACCGATAGAAACTGAGGCATTCCGGACAAATCCTTGATAGTCGTAGGCTGTTGCTCATAGAAGCCGTATAACTGAATCTTGGGGTCGGTCTTGACTGCAAGACGGATAAACTCCTTTCTGAGCTCATTCAAGTATTCATCATCAGGTCTCATGAGTTCGAGCAGTTTCGACGCTGTTGAAGCTCCTACAACTTCTCCTACATGAGAAAGCATACAGGCTAATGACGCGGCTTCGGCGCCCTTGAAAGGAGTTCCAAAGAAGGCACAGCCAGCTATGGATTCAAACATGCCAGGGAAGAGGTCTGGTCGCGATGCAGCGATGCAGACAGCCTGTCTATGTGAGAAACGCTTGGATAATTGGGAAAGGTCGTCCATACCTTGGCGATAACAAGTCCACCCATACTGTGTCCGATAAATGTGATCGGTCTCGGAAAAACGGCATTCTATGAATGGTTAACCTCAACCTCCATTCTCAGTCTGTAGACCTACCTCTCTCTTCACTTTCAACCCTTCAAGTAACGTCTGTGCTAAGTTGTGTAGAAACTGCTTCACTTTTATGGCGCCAGTCCATGATGACTCGGAGTGGTAAAGGAGGATACGGGCGTTCTGAAAGTCGCGAGATATACCATCTTCATCACTCGCCCAGTTAAAATTTGTTTCTGTTGATTTGAAGCTCAAAAGTGGGTGAGCGCCCAGTCCTGGAACGAATACAATACTATACGTGTTAAGTAACGATCAATCTTTGATAAAAATGTCTGCTTACTCCATGTCTGTCTTCTTGTCAGACGAAGAGTCGGGGTAGAGCTGCTTGACTCCCTGCTCGACATTTTCGTATCCTTTTTTCGGCTTGGGAGCCGCCAAGGGAGGCGGGCCGCGCCGTGTTGCTGAGCGATGAAGCGACATGTTTGTTGTGATGTTCAGCTCCAATTGATGGATATTGAAGCTTTTGGTGTTGTGCTTACGGTCCGGAGAGAATGGAGCGGGAAGTCAAGCTCTTAATTTTAGCTGAGTGGCTTAGTGGTACCACAAGGCTGCTAGTCCGATGAGGGCGTAGCATGCGGGTTGACTTCTAAATAAAGGGTGTAAGAAATGACGATACTCAAACCCCCAGAATACAGAGTAAGCTGGCTGACTTATTTTAGAGCCTGGTCTGTCACCACTCATTTTGAGGCCCCTGGTCTCATTTTCAGCCCCCAACACTTAGGCAAGATTAGGGGGCGATAAGAGGATACTGTACCCGCGTACTCCGTATCCACCAAGCATTCGATCTTTGCTGACCACGGGATCATCCGCAACGCGCGCTTACACAGTATATGATCTTATGTATCGAAATGAAGAGAACTCGGAGAGAAATTAGTCAAGCCTTATCCGTAGACTATGGGAGGGACAATGTACTGCTCCGCGACTCGCTGAAGACTGACAAAACTGCAAGCTGACAATTGTCCCAACACAAAGGATTCCATGAATGGCCCCGGGCAATCCTTTTTACCCGAGTGTGACGCTGAGATCCTTCAAGCGTAGACGGTCCAATCATGGCCCCTTAGAACCGATTTAGTCCACCAGGGATCATGGCTTAGCCATCCTCCAGCCCTGTGACCCTTGCTTGGTAAGGGTGCATTTTAATTTCCACTCTTTTCTTTTTATCACACGAGCTGAATGATTGTCATCACGGTACAGTAGGGAGGGGGCGCTTTATTTATGTCTTCCTCCTTACCATATCCTTGGACATCAGCTCAATATCATATCTTACATGCCTACCATGGCTAGTCCGCCTCCGCCATTTACCGTTCGCATTCTAGAGAGAGACTTCCTTGGGACCACTAGTTCCTCGGCGAAGGAGGATTTCACCAATCTTTTACCGGCGAGTGCTCGTTTCAACGATGATATTGTCACTCCGACGTCGGATCCAAATTTCCTGGAGAGAGAACTATCTGTGTCGCGTCTGACCGATGTGCAAGAATATCTCTGGATGTGTGGCCGCTTGATGCCCCCTCGTCAGCTTCATCACCAGAGGCTCATCTCTCGAGACATCATCATCAGTGAGCAGGCTGAGCTTCACATGGTTTGGTGGAGGAATCGCATTTTCCTCAAGCCTATGCCAAAGTATCTGCTCGATCCAAGCTTCTGGGCCGCCAACATCAGCGACACAGCACATCTTGACGACACGACACAAGGCAACCTTGATGCCTCAGCGCGAGGGTTCCTCTTCTCATATACCGCGCTCATCGCGTACAAGAGCGACTTTCGCATCGCTAAAGAATATGGTTTACTTCCAGAAGAGGTTACCTGGGAAGGATGGAAAGCCTTTGCCGCAGAGGTTCTCGAAAACCATCGCTACGACCGTGTGAACCCACGATATTGGTATGGAGAGTTGCGCTTAAGCAGACTCAACAAGATCTACGCCTTCCGAAAGGGATATCTGCTGCGCGGATACTCAAGAGTCGCATCTCACACCGTCTACGGCGATCTCATCCGCGACAACTTCTCAGTGCTAGCAGGTATCCTAGCTTACGTCGTGATTGCGCTCACGGCGATGCAAGTAGGATTGGGTGTTGACGGGTTAGTCGAGGAACAGGCGTTCCAGAACGCCAGCTATTTCTTGACGGTGTTTGCGTTGATTGTGCCACTGATAGGCGCGATTTTCATTTTCTTGCTTGTTTTTGTTATGATTGTTAGTAACTGGAGGGTCACGAAGACGTTTGAGAGTAGGCGTCTGAAGAAGATGAAGGTGAAGCTTTTGCGACGAAGGGAATAATGTGGTTAAGACAAAGCGGGCGTTTGGTTCAATTGTTTAACGAATGAGAATTATAATAGAGGTTAGAAATGCTATATTGTAAAGAATTAAATGGATGCGGATTACTCAAATCAACCGGTTTGATATATGATGATCCAAAAATAAAAATGAACCTGAAGCACTAAAGGCTTGACGGCGGGCAAAAAGATTGATCACGCTGGGGATCGAACCCAGAATCTTCTGATTCGTAGTCAGACGCCTTGCCATTGGGCCACGCGACCTTGCTTGTTGAAAATCAGTGCCGTATCAGTCATTAGATCGGTCCACGCGATTTCTCGCCTTCCCTAAATCCCTCCTTTTAGAACATCTATCGTTAATCGCGTGTTTGTATATCATGAAAACCACAGTCGCGATAACTTTCCTTTTTTTTGACTCGCTATAACCTCTTTGGCGACGCGAGGGAAACGTGCTTGTGTGTCAACAGGTCGGAACGCGACTGTGAACAGGCAAGGCAATCTGGACGAAGACTACGAAAACGCTAGTTGCAGGAAACCGTCACCTGAATAAGTATGCCATGACCAAACATGGGTAATGACTAAAAGGAAACGGAAAGAAGAAATGAAAAAAAAAAAAAAAAAAAAAACAAGAAGAAGAAGAAGAGGATTTAGCTAGTGCTCAAGTGCTAAGACGTCGAGGTTCTGCTGTTGAAGGGCAAAAGTCACTTTGCTGTTGCTCCGTCATAGGGTAGCTTTTCTAATGAACAGCTGTCTTCTCAAGTGTTGTACTGGCTGATACGCTAGTTACTGCCCCACCTATTCTCGATCGGAAAAGACGCGTTCTACGCTCTGACTCGACAGAAATCTACAGTCTAGTATTCGGCTTAAAGTGCGGTAAACTGGTTGAGTTACTTCTTTCTCTCCCTATCTGGTGGTCAAGCTTTCTGACACCCAATGGCCTTGTGGCCTCTCTACCTCTAGAATTGGTGGGTCAAAGAGCGTCTAAGTCCGCTATCAGGCGTCAGGGTGACAGAAAAGCTGGCCGACAAAAACACAAGAGACGGCATAATTTGGTCACCTCGGATGTAGCAAGAGGGGTACTTAGAGTAGTTTATTTTGACACCCTAATCATTAAAGGGCGACTTCTCTATTGCCAACCTGGCTGGATTATAATATCTCCTTAGAATAATGCCATTATTAGTGATTCAACAAAGAAGCCGGCTGCATCTCAAAAGTCGCCTGGATAGGCGCCACAACCCCATTGAAAAAGTGTCGGCGAAACGGCTGAAACTCGAAATCCTTTGTGACATCACGTCCTGGAAACTCGCATCGCAAGCATCTTTGCACCGCATATCCATATGAATGTCCTGCCTCCAAGTATATATCTTCCGTCAGTCTGTTCGCAACCTCGAAATCGCTAGGCTCTGGAGAGAGTACACCGAGAGAAGCAGCGAAGTCGTTAGCTTGAAGTTCGCGACGGAGTTGGTCGAGGGTTTTATTCAGACATAGCTCAATGAGTAGGATGCCCAGACTGAATAGAGTTTTGTTGCGTATTTGGCTGTCTTGGAAGTCTGTGACGGGGTTCATAGGTCCTGAGGATAATCGCTGTGATATCGGCTTGAATAGTTGTGAGATACTTGGATAGTCGGCCTGTAAGGATGCTGATCCGGCACCCTACGCCTCTTCCAAGAATAACTGGAGATGATTCTTCCCATCCCAGTCATCATCGAGCCATGGTGAGCCACAAAGGTACAGCACTGCCCAACTGGACGCTGCGGCGATAGCAAGTCTCTGCTTCCGTGAAAGTACAAGATGTGGCGGTCGTACCGGACTCGTCTTGGGCTTTAGTAGTGTCTCGAGATGAACGGTCTTTGTGGCTTTCTTTGCGTTGTCGACGTTTTCCAAGATAACTAGCCTCTTATCATCATCGGACAGTTGCACTACGCCCCGCTTTCCGTCTTTAAAGTTATTGATGAATTGACACATGCATGTTATTTCTTGAGAGACTAAGGTTTCAGCTGATGAGGTCGCAGTGACTGGATGGAACGGGTAAGTTTATAGACTTGTATAGTAGGCTAGTTTTACTGAGGAAGAAGATTGAAAACTTACCTGCTGTGTCCGGTGTCAAGAGGCACTCCGGCGCCTTTTTTGATAGGCCAAGTATTTCTTTGAACTTCCGCCTTCTTGGTAATGACGTATGAGATATCTGAGGTGAGACTCCGGGCGAGATACTTCGTTGACTCCCTAACGACTGTGTATTCAGCTTGTCCTTTTCTTCCACTCTGATATGAATCGACTTCCAAGACATCGAACTTTGAGATGATGAGAAGCAAAAGTCTAGCTTTTCGGATGTGATGATCTTCTCCATATGCCAGCAAAGGCGTATGCTTCCCCAATGCTCAGCGCAATGGCAAGTCCACCCAACAGATTGAAGAGCTTTGTGGACCAAACGTACGTTCTCTCTGATTCTGTCACACTCTCTTTGGTTGTAGCGGGCTTGTAACCTTTCCGAAAGTTGGTCAGATTCATCTGAAGGTATCTCAGTCTTCTCAAAAACATTTTTGAGACACTCGTTCCAGTATCGAAGCTCGTCGATAAAGGCTTGGCGCTCCTTACGACGGAAGCTTCGCTTCACTCTTCGTCATTCCCAATTTGCTCTTTCGGGAGCGGTGTCTGTCCATCTGGGCTGTATAAAATCCGTCAGTCATGCCCCAACAGTTCTTTTGGCGATATACCTTGCCCGAAGAATCGACATCCAAGCTGGCCATCATTTTTGCTAATAAGGCCTCCATCCTGTCAATGATCACCATGAACTCATCACACTTTTCCTTCGTATAGATCTCTGTCAGATGCTCTTCTAGTTCCTGGCGAGTCGGCTTTGTCAAACCAATGCCACTCAGTGTGACGTTCAATTGCTCTCCTTGGATAAAGACATGGGTTCGTATCGTCTGCAGTGTTGATTGATATTTCCAATAGTCTTTAACTTGACTCAGACATCTCTCGTAGTTGTCAAAAGCATAGAGCACAACAGGTACCGCACCAAGAACCAAGCCAGCGGCTTCCATTGTCGAAAAGTCTGGTGCACGAAATACGCAATGATTGAGCCATACGATATAGTCGATAAGAGATGGTAGCGTACTGATATAAAGTTTTCCGCCACGAATTTACACTTTTAAGGATTTCAATTCCAGTGCTTGCACGGGACCGCTTTCGTTTGCACTACCCTGACATAAGGTTTGGGGTCTGGGATTGGTCTCCCAATGAAATTAATGCCGCACAGAAACGAGGCTGCGAATAAGTGACCGTGATACGCTCAATGCATGTTGACTTCAGCCGCAAATCTCACTAATGGGTGTCATACCATATTACCCCGCCTCGATCTAAAGTGCCATACAACAGGCGAGACTGTTGCTTCCGAGCCTCACTTTGACAGAGGCTCACCCCGGATGTATTGGTTTCAGCCATGCTGCGGAGATTCAGAAGTTCAGAGATACTGGTGCTTCCAATAGGTTAAAAGCATTTTCTAAATGTCTCCGTCAGAACATGGCCAAGAATCTTACCAAAGTCAATCGCTTGCTGAGACTTTTGGAACTTGTATCAATGAATACTCCCAACTCCTTTTTGCTCTAGGTGACGAGAACTGCCAGGCTGTCAAACTCAAACAGATCAGTATCGAAAAAGTCCTCGATGGATACGGACGACTCAAGGTATGGGGCGAGCAAAACAGGGCCACGCTTCCCGCCTCAACTCGAGGTTCTTTAGACGATGTCCTCCGTCATGACGATAGTCTCAATAGAAATGTGGCTCAAATACTCGACCGCTTGATTCAACAGATAAAAGCAGGTATGTGGCTTCGAAAATTCATGTGTTTACACACTTTTGTAAATGACACTAAAGTTTGTAGCTTTGCCAATTGCTTCCCAGAAGATTGGAGATACTTTCGGGTCGGAGACCAAGTCCACAAGTGGCTCAGATTCTGGCTCAGATAGCGAGTACTCATCCGGCAACTCGGAAGATAGCCATGCCTCGACTGAGCGCCTAACCACCAGGCAGAGGACTCCAAAGATTGCATTCTTGGTGACCCATATTCAAGAACAGATAAAGCTTTTGTATCACGTTGATGCATTACTGCGCCGCCCGCGGCTATCGGGAAGATATCTGAAGTCAACGAATGAGAATCGCCAAGTTTCGCTGATAGAAAAGTATGACTATGCCCATGTAAAAGAGAAGCACCGACAATGGATAACATGGTTCAAGTCAGAAAATGAGTCAGAGAGTGAGGAACAGCCAGAAGACATCTCATCGCAGTCGCCAAAAGCTCAGGCCTACAAAACATGGGAAGACGAGCCGATCGTCAGCCAGGATGTCTTACAGGCAAGAGAGAACAGTCAAAAGAAAGATGACAGCCATAACATCATCTCACGTCTCGCTAGAGCAAACACGAGAAGGAGAGAACAGCTGAGATACTGGGAGCGACATCCTTTCAGTAAAAGCATTGAAGAGGTTGCTTCAGTCACAAACAAGCAACCCGGCATTCCGCTTAGAGGTCTGGACTTGAGTAGAGATGTGGACCTCGAAACGCCGATATCACTGAGGTCGGTCCCTACTGTACAGAGCTTTTCTACGGTAGCGAAGTCAGCGATTGATGAAACGACAACAGTATCGGGGAGGTCCAAAACTGTGTACACCGCTTCTGTCGTTGCGGGTCGACAATCCGCTCGTGTTCCCGATATTCCGAAAGCAGCATTCGAAGAGGACCAAGTGGAATGTCCATTCTGCCATGCAATGCTCGACTCGGCCACAATACAATCTAGAATTTCTTGGAAGTAAGCGATGAAAGAATTTCAGATATCGAGGTGTATATGGATGCTAAAGGAGTCTAAGGCGTCATGTGTTTCGAGATTTGCGGCCTTATACCTGTACATACGACGACTGCTCCAACCCGGATAAGATGTACGCGACACGCCATGACTGGATCTATCACGAGATGCAAATGCACAGACGACAATGGAAGTGCCAGAAGTGCGATGTTGGCTTCAATAAACAGATATCGATGGCTGATCATCTAAAAAAGAGCCACACTGAGTCTGCGACCAGTCAACTAGCTATTTTCCTCGAGATGAGCGAGAGGCCACTCGACGATGACTATCCTATGGAGTGCGTCCTGTGCCCAAGTCAGCTATCTATCAGCCGTCTGCTGGACCATCTGGCCCAGCATATGGAAGAAATTGCCCTGTTTGTTTTGCCTTCCCTTTCGGACGAGGACGAGGACGAGGACGAAGACGCAAACTCAAATGCTGCACGACTGAGCCAAGATCAAGATTGGAAAACTCCAGAGGGAAACACAAAGACGTCTGATAGCAGTCTCGGCTTTTCCGATACTGATTGGGCCGAGAGACCCCAGCAAGATGCTCAAGTCTTTACTAGGCTGATCGAATCTCGAGAGTATGAGGTCAGGGATAAGCCAGACCAATCTGACGACGCTGGCTCTGTTAAGTTGGACAAGTTCTATCAATTTGAGCAGCTAGCAAAAGACTTTGAAGCTGAGGTAGAACAGAAAGTAAATATTCTGGGGAAAGAGGACAGAGAGACTCTCGAAACCATGCGAAGGCTCACGGTGGCCTACCAAGAGATTGGAGAATACGAGGCAGCGAAGGCAGTCAGCGTCCAATTCATTGAGGGCTGTAAGAAGGTGTTTGGAGAAACAGATTCTATGACGATGGAGGGTTTTGTGCAGTTGGCCTTCAGCCAAAGGAGGTTGAAGAATCTCGAAGAAGCAGAAAGACTAATGTTAGAAGTAGTAGAAGTAGATAAGAAAGAACGAGGCGAACAGCACAGGGAAACACTCAAAAATCAAAGGGACCTATCAAAGGTCTACATCGAGGCAGCCAAGTGGGATAAAGCCGAAGACACGTTGACGAAGACGGCAGAAGTTATGGCTGAGGCACTTGGTGAAAATCATAAGGATACGCTGGAGGCACAGAGTGACCTTGCTTTGACATACGCAAACCAAGGCAGACTTGAAGACGCTGAGAAGCTTGGAAACTGGACTCTGCAACAAGTCAGGTTGAATATTCCAGACAACTACAAGGTATGGCTTAGAGCTCTAGATAGCATGGCTCGGATATACTGGGCTCAAGGCCGGAAGGAGGAGGCTTGTGCCATAAATCGAGAAGCGATTGACTGGATGATTAGGTGGCATGGATTGAACTCTCCATTGACGTTAGAAGCGATTGAGGATCTAAAAGAGTTGGAGAATCAGATGTAGAACATACAACAAATCCAGTATGCAATTATAGTTGATGAATCTTCCAATTGGGCTGGTAATAGTATCAGCAGAAAATTTCGACCGCGTAGTGTTGCCTCAAGCTATGATCGGAGGCGAGGTTTGAATCATATCCTTAATATTAGGACTATATAATAGGTCAAAAACAACGTCTATGCGATATTGCTGCGATCCGATTCTTCGCCCATTCGGATCTTCTCCTCAATAATAAAGGCCTCTTGTTCTCTTGCACTCTTCTCCAAATCAAGGAAAGACCATATACCGATCGCGCTGACCAAGCTCAGAGCAAACAAGAAGTAGAAAGGAGCGCTATTGTTGGTGCCTCCAGGAGTAGCATCGATAATAGCACTGCTGATAAAAGGTCCAATGAAACTTGACGATTTGCCAATGATGTTGAACAGGGAGAAGAAGAGGAATTCGTGACCTCTGGGCGTGACAGAACTGATCATGATTTGAGAGTAACTGTACCATGGACAGACGAAGAGGCCGTAGAAGGCTTGGTACAGCCAGATCTCCCAGACGTTCTTGAAACCAAACTTATCGGTCCAGTTACCGATCATGCCCCAGCCGTCCAGAAGGATAATGAAAACCATGACGGCATTGAACATGGCTTTGACGCTGAGGTTGAACTTCTTCTGGATGAGCCAAAAGGCGCCGATTCCGACGGCTTGAGCAACAATTCCGACGATGAGAAGGTACGTCAAAGTGAGCGTCTCATAGCTGACAACCTGATTTTGTAGCGTTCCAATGACTGTCACCGTGGTGTTTAGTGAATCTCCAAGAAGGAAGTACCCGACAAGGTAGATCAGGCTCTGTTTCAAGTGCCAGATCTGTGTGAGAGCCTCCCAAAGCTGCCAGAAACCGACCGTAACAATGTTCAAGTGATCCGGAACCTTCATACCAGGGCGCTTCTTTTCGAGGATAAACCAAGGGATTGAGAGGACCAGCCAACAAGCTGTGGCAAACGCGACCAGCACGGAAAGTCCCCAGTTGTTATTCTCTGGACTCTTGTCGACCTTGACGCCGAACATGACGCCCACTATCATGGCCAGAATGATGACCTCACCGACAGACTGGATGTAGAATGCGACGTTGCTGAGTCTGCTTCTCTCCATCTCATCCTTCCGGTCCATCTCCTGCTGCGTGATTTCGCCTGACTCAAACTGAAGAGCAGCGTTTTTCAGCTGTGGTGTGTTTCGTGCAAGCGCAGGAAATGCTGCAGTCCAGTACGTGAGAGTCATCTGGTATGCGATCAGACCGACGATGTACAAGCCGGTCGCTGTCTGCCATTTGCTCGGGTCATGGACGCCCAGCCAGCCAAAGCCGATTCCGTACGCCACGATTGACCAAACCAGTAAAATCCATCGTCGCCCAGTACCAAAATCTGCGTAAGCTCCAATGATGAGAAACAAGACGGCCTGA
Source organism: Fusarium sp. NRRL 66335 (assembly GCA_004367055.1). Lineage (NCBI taxonomy): Eukaryota > Fungi > Ascomycota > Sordariomycetes > Hypocreales > Nectriaceae > Fusarium > Fusarium sp. NRRL 66335. Next base: position 40,199 of record QHHG01000167.1, read on the forward strand.
AGAGCGAAGGATATGCCGTTGGCGAGTAGAACAATGCTGTTGACGTCTCGTTCACGACCTGCAAACGCCAGAAGACCGGTATCCTTTGGCGCTGCCTGAGAGAGCAGGTTCTGAAAGGCAGTCGGCCCAAAATTGAACAAGGCGAGTCCATTGGCACCGATGTAATAAGCATACCAACTCCAGATCTCCCATTTTGAAGTCTCAGGCATTTCGCCTTCTGCTAGTGCAGGCACTACAATACCTGCACTAACATCCTTCTTGACGGGTTCATCATGTAGGTCCTTGGGCCCTGTCGTCGCTGGATCTGAATTTGAGGCCATTTTCTCAAAGTCGTTTGCAGGGAAGAGAAATTGAGATGTCAGAGTCAGAGGCTGAACTTTCTCAGAGGGCGAGGGATTTTATTCTTCCATGTTGCAATACAGATGCCGTGTAACCGTTTGTGTGCCTGCAATGATAGGTAGATCGCTGTTTAAAGGTCGCTAGTGTCTCATAATTAGCTTCATCGCCCCATATCAGTGGACTGTATCGCTCCATGGGGTTAGTGACCGGGGACGATTGATGCTGTGGAGATAAAGATCCTTCATTGTTATTTGCTGCTCGGAGGTTGCATTATGGAGATGGCAAAATCTAAGAATTTTATTTTGCCCCCCTGGGTCGAGAATTAACAATCTCATATTTGCACCCAAATCCACGCAATGGATGTTGCCATTGGGGAGCCAGAGGAACCGGCTGTCGAGAGCATACATAACAGACAAAATGAATTCGTAATATGGGTGATTCAAAAAACACATGGTGTTTTGTACTAAATTTCGCGATGATATGTAATGGAGGGAAAACCTCGCTTGTAGCTATCAGTTGACAATACGCAGCCATAAAATGAAATAGATTAAATAACATTCCTCCTAAAAGTAGATCATATAACATTATGCATGCAAGTCCTGGCATCATGCGCAACCATCAGACTTGTGGACAAGAGCCTGCGGGTCTTCCGCCTGCAAGTAGCTCTGTTGAATCAGAAACTTGACGTTGCCCAACTCTCCGGTAAAGAACTGTGCTCCGAGACCAGGCTGACCGAACCAAGGGGCGATAGGTCCTCCTACGACAGGCAGCGGCTTGATAACACGATAAACGTGGTAGTTGTAAGGAAAGTCGGGAGTATCAGGGTTTGTAGCCAGGTTTGACGGAGGAAGAGCCCGTTGTGAGTAGGGAGCGGCAGCTGCAGAGATAAAGGATCCTATCATTGAGTTAGAATGTCTGGGTCAAATCCTGGTAACGCAAAACTGACCGTATTCACTTCCAAATCGGTCTACAAGTGTTCCGACAGGAAGGACCATGCTTCCGTTGATGGCATTGCCTTCAGCATCAAGTTGGAAACCCTGAGTCAAGTCAGTATAATTCATCAACAAAAGGCGACTGACGTACATTCTGAGGAGGGTATCTGTAAGATCCCTTCTCATCGGTCCATGTCAATAGAAACTGAGCCGGCGTCAAACCGCCAAATCGGTTGTAGCTCTCAACGAAAGTGCTCAAAGGTAATTTCTTGGGAAGCTTGGTGGGACCGAGTCGAGCATCACGGCAGATGTACTCCTTGGAGTTTGAACCGCCGTCGCGTGTGCCAGTGCAGTCACATGCCGCTCGCTCTGCCACGATTGGGTTGGGAAGAGCTGAGACGGTGGAAAGGCACAGCAAGGATGAGAAGAGGAATGAAGGAAGCATCTTGGCAGCAGTAGTAGGTAAAGAGTCGCGAACGTCAGTTGTTGCGTAGAAAGGTCGGTGGACGAACCACTGCTTTATATAATGAATAGCCCATGTACCACTCAAGATCTTACTCCGGACTGTTTGTCTGTCGTGTCTGCTGAGATCTGCAGTGATCTCCGCCATCTCTCGGGCGGTCAAAGACGGGTCGTCCGAAGCGAGCACAATGTTTCACTCATCACTGCCAGGGTAGTGCAAACTAATGCACGAATGTCGGCAAATGGGACTCTGAGAGATGCATGGCCAAGCTCGTTGCCAGGGTCGCAGGTATTCGTACTGGATGTCAATCTGACAAGGCCTGTGATTCAGCTATGAGGGTCCCCGAAATGACGACCGGGAGGAGCATCACGTCTCACTCCCTCTTGCTTGTCTTGGACTTGATGAGTCAGAAATTGACTTTATTCTCCACAGTCGAGTACCGCTACTTGGACTGAATCGGCTGGGTACATGATGACTGGGGATACAATAGCATGTTGGCTCAACAGGATAGCTGCATGCTCACCTAATATCACTGGGCGCAGTTCTCTTTCAGCTACGGTATGCCCGCCAGCAGACCTTGCAGGGGTTGAGTCGTGGGCGTACTGTAACTTGTCAGATTGACCTGAGAGCTGAGAATTCAGGTGGCTGGCTGGCTTGGCACAGCACCAGCCTCCGATGCTTCAAAGGTGTAACTTTGATGAGGAAAACCTTGACCTTCATTATCCCGAGCGCGCCAACCTCCCTTTACTACCCTTCGTCTTACGTACTGAAAGCCTTCATGCACAGTTGTTCGTGTAGCGACTCAAGCAAAGCCTTCGGACAGGGAATTTTTGTAGCCCCATCGACCAGGTTCCGGCGTGATCTCAAGAAAAGGCCCCCTTCCAGCCCGACGTAAAGAAGACTAGAAGGTCGCAAAAATGCAGAGCCTCAAAACGGTAGCTACATGGCAATTGAGTCTGCTGTGCGATGAGTAAAAAATGCAAAAAGAAAATGCTTGATGAGACTGGGACTCGAACCCAGGAGGATTGCTCCACCAGGAAATTAGTGTTAAGGTTAACCTTAACCTGGCGCCATAACCAACTCGGCCATCTCACCGATTTGCTTGCTGACAAAGCACAAACTGCAAGCTATATACCTCTTGCTGCAGTAGGGACGATGAACTTCCGATTTAAGCAGATTGCTTTCGTTGTTATCTATCTACCGAGTCTCACGCTGGGATACCCCAAGCATTGACCCTTGTGCATTGATCAATGTCAATGCACGACCCAAGCAGAAATCATTCTGGGGTCCTTCACCAAAAAATACTTCCCAGTTCCCGTCTTAACACCCCTTAGTGTCCGTACTTGGGTTTGTCCTTCTTCACAAGGTCCTTGAACAAAGCCGACATGCCAGCCCAAATCTCCTCACCCGACTTGATGATCTGCTTGGGCGGGAGCACGAAGCCGTCGCCCGTCAACCTACCAGGCCGAAGCTCAATACCCCAAGCGAGTTCAGCCCCAGCAACATCGAAAACCCAATCGCTGCTTCCACCCGAAGTCTGATAGATAGTCTGGCAAGTTGGACCATAGAGAAAGTCGCTTCCCGAGTTATCTTCAATTGCAGCCGCAACTTCTCCTGCGAGCTTCATCTGGTAGTTGGTGTTTGTCGCGTTGAGGTCGCAGGTGTAGCCGTAAGGCAGGAGGATGAGTTGGCTGTATGAATGCCAGTCGATGTAGGAACGAATTCCTGTCTTCTTCGTGACAGCCAGGGCGTGGCTTGTGAGAGCCTTGATTTCGGGAGTGTCGCCAGGCTTGCGACCTCGGTAGGTCTCATCGCAAGGGTTTGTGGAAGAACCGCCAGGAATATCCCACTTGTAGGGCCAGTTGCGGTTCATGTCGGTGCCCACACATTTCTTGTCATCCTTGGAACGGTTCTTGCGCCAAAGCCTGTCAGACTTGATGCTGTAGACGAAACCTAGATCACAAAAGTTAGTATATGCGTTGTGGCTTCTGGTTTGAAACGTGGTAAACTCACCGTCGGGGTTGACGATTGGGATGATGTAAAAGTCATGAGTGTCGATGATTGATCGAACGAGCTTCTCCTTGTTACCGTAACCTTGGACCAGCTTCCAAGCCAGGTACTCGACTGTCTATAGCAAACATTAGAGCTTATCAATTTAATTGCTGGAGAGTAAGTATTGCTTACCATGCTGCTAATCCACTCACGAGCGTGGACATTCCCATGCCAGATAATGGCTGGGTTCTTGGCCTTGCCGCCCTTGCCCCAGAGGTGGATGCCCTTGATCTCTCGACCCTCAACGCTCTTGCCGGTAGTGAAAACCTCGGAGTTCTTGGAGAACGATTTCTGCAAGTTATTGAGGAACTGGGTGTGCTGTTCGAAGCTGTGGTAGGACTTGAAGTAGGACTGGTCGGGGTACGCAACCTTCTTACTTCCATGAGTGCGAGCAGCTATGGGGTGTTAGCTTGTGCTAATTGTCAGAAACCAAGGGTTATTGACCGCTGAGTTCCTCAAAGTTTCCCTCCTTGGCAAACTCTTCGTCCATGTCGCTGATGAAAAGCTTGACGTTCAAGTCAAGGCCTTCAAACTTGCCAAGGCTTTTCGGGTCCACCGCGACTTCAATAGCATCGTGATGCTCGCCGATCGGAATGTGATTAATTCCGCTCAAGGCCTTGACGACATCATCGTGGGTAGAGCTAGCAGTGTCGATGGAGTACGCCTTCCAGTTTTTGTAGGATGTCTTGGCGAAGGCCAAGGGGATCAAGGCCGCGATGGCAATGCTGAACCGCATGTTGAAAGACGACTAGTATAGGCGATGGGTAAAGAATGATGTGAAGCGTGAAGGATGAGAAGTGAGGAGTGGGTGGTTGAGAAGGAAGAAGACTGCCCTAAATACTTTTTCCTGTGCCTTGGCTGCTGCTTGGAGAAGTGAGGAAGGAGGAACGATAGTGAATCACTGACGATGCAGCCTGTTGGAAGTTCTACCCTTGCTCCTGCCCCGGAATAGGCTGTGTGTTGGTTGAGAGTAAGACAACGAACAATAGGAAAGGCCCCTGGTCAGCTCTGCGGAGAGCAAAACATGCATGATTCACTCGCGGGAAGAGACCTAGCTTCCGTTGTTGGTCGTTTCATATTGTTCTCTGCAGATGGTATGCATCTGGAAGCTTTATGGAATCACCAACTATTTGAAAGTTGCATAGACTGTTTCAGAATGTTCCAATGAGATGCATTTGTGATTTAACGTCCAACAGAACAATGCAACGCCACCCACGCCTCAGCCGTTTTAGCTTCCCTAGTATCACCAACGAACACGAAGCGCCTTCCTCTTTCCCCCAAGTCGTTTCCGCTTGTACCTCATATGTTGCTAAATCCGTCTTATTGGCTCATGACCCACGTTGTCCTGCGGACCATTTTCAAAACTACCGGATATGGCGTTGACCAACACCTAACTCTGAGTCTCGTCAAGCCTGGTCTTGGCTGTACAACCATTTCCGGGCACTTGAACGATTTGGGCTTTTCTACCTCTTACCAACCGCTCTTGTGCGATACATCACTGTAATCCAGCCACTTCTTAAACAATATACTGTGCCTGTGTTCCTGTTCCCCGCCTCGTGTAGCCAATACCTTAGCCTCCTTTCCCTGTCGTTAGCCTCAGCCATGAGCCGTCATAGTTCTCCATCCCGAGATAGATGGCGGTCCCCTTTCATTTCCCAAATCTACTGACATGCCAAAATACGAAGCTGAGACCGCCCTCAGCGCAAAAGCTAGTCTTGTCGCCTAGAGTCGCATAAGCACGTGTTATGGGTGATAACTATTTCATATCTGCGCATCAAACGGAAATCGTGTCTTAACATAGATATCATTTATGCGAGGTGCAGCAGCTATGAAACTTGTCTTTGTGTAAAGCTGGAAGCTTGTCAGATTATTTGCAATATTCGTTCATGCCATTTCCTAGGAACCCCCATCTGGGCTTGTCGCATCCAGTCGTCTCGCGGCGATCTTCGAAACACCAGAATTAAGAGTCTGAACACGAAAAGGCTGTTTTTTTTTTCTTCCTCTAAGATTTTCCGCGGCGACTTTCAGGTAACTTGGCAATAATTTAGGAATTTCGGAATGTCAACCATGCAGTAGCCGTGGGAGCGTCGAGTTCATGAGTTATACCGATCTCTTTAATCAATATGATGGAAGATGACAATACATATCACCTATGATCGGCTATCTTCAATACAGATAAGAACGAACAATGTTATATGGCAAATCAATGATCAATTTGGAGCTTTGTGGCTGACGACCGGAATATCATTGAGTAACAACAGTATCATCTAGTATAGGGTACCAAATCTGCCCAGGATGCTAAGAACAACGGTTTGCGCCTCTTTCTACGGGTGGCGTTCAATGTCTGCTTTTATAGTGATTTTCTTCTACGCATTGGCATTAGTCACACGAGACTTGGACCATGGAGAGGTATGATTCCACGAGGTTTACTATTTGTGTCGCTGAGGACAGTTTGTCTTCCAGGAATCCAGCCACATAAGGGTATTAGCAATAAATAGGCCAGGTTGTATTAACAAAGACAAATCGCTAGGTAATATCTTGGATGCTTGATCATTTATGACGTTGCGCAGTGAAATCAGGCTCGAGTTGCCAGCCCAAATGTTACACAATTACAATGAATATGCGTCTTCAGCGTTGTGAGTCGTGCAACACACATTCTGAACTACCTAAGCAGAATGAGGTCACCACTGCAGTGAAAAACATGTCAATTACGAACCAGGCTACGATTTCTAAGCCAGCGAGAAGGGAATGTTTGTGATTGTCGGATTCGGATGGTTTGATGGATGGTGAAACAGAACAAAGATGTGCTTCATTGACGTCAATGATCTGAGGTAATCATGTAATAGTAAGCGCAGATAAAAAAAAAAAAAGGATCATCTCGGTGAAAATGTTGTGCGGACACCGATCGGTCTTTTGCAGGGCTTATCTTATCGACGCTCTTTTCGTTTGACCGAAGGATTCAATTGGATGAGCGAGAGTTAGTCAGCGGAACTTTGTAAAAGACCGCCCTCCTTAACCTTCCGTGCCCCATCAGAGGATTCACGATTCTTTATCTATCCGGATTTTAGCGCCATCTTCGGTGTTTAAGCCTGCGTTCTCCGCCGTCGCGTCGCGAACGGTCTTCGCTCGAGACCCTGAACCCCTGTAAGCTTACTGGAAGAGTGCAGTAAACTGGGTCACTGTGGGCTGTTTCATCACCGTGGACTTTGTTAGCTCGCTCTTCGGACATGCAAACATGACCGACACATGCGAAAAATGTCCAGGCTTGATTGAAATCGCACCATGATGGATCTTTTTTATTTATACTGCCTGCAATCTCGGCACAATTAATTCTACAAACAAACTAACGATTTATCTTTTGTGGTTCCATACTCCCCATTAAAATAAATACTTCGCTGGTCCCTGCAGTTCCATACAAGCTTATTCCCATTTAGCTTTTTTTGCACATCATCTCTCGTCCCCAGCGATTATAATGGCGGCCAACGATATAGAAAATCAGTCTTCATCCCCTGCTCCCACGTTACACGATGAGCCCACTACGGATGGCAATGAGCGACAAGGCATCAACTCACCAGAAATGAAAGCCAAGAGAGGACTTGTCATCAAGATCCTAACTGGAGTCATGGTGGCTATTCTCGTCATCTTCCTTGCCGACCTTTCATACCTTTTCGGTTCATCCTTTCGAACGAACGATCGAGTATCCGCCCTTAAAATCCTTGTCGTCGATTATGATGGTGGTGCTGTTGGCGAGTCCGTCGCCAACGCTTACAAGATGTTGGAGGACAAGCGTTTCCCATCTCTTGAGTTCCACTCCGCCGACGAATACCCCGAGACTTCAGATGTCAAGAAGAGCGTCTGCAAGGCTGATTACTGGGGTGCTCTGTATATCAACAAGGGTGCTTCCGACCGTCTGGCCGCTGCCTATGAAGGTGGCTCTGCTGCTGAGAACTACAACCCAGCCGACAGCATCACTTACATCTACAACGCCGCTAGATACCCCACCGTCGCTTCCGGCTATTTGATCCCCAACTTCCAGGCCATTGTCGGCGCTGCTCGTGGCGGTTACTACCAGACCCAGGAAGGCCGCTCTGCTCTTCGCAGTGTCAACACCAGCGACCCAGCCGCTGTCGAGGCCTACCTCAATCCCATCACCAGCACACCCGATGTCATCCGCCCTACCAACCAAGGCTCCCGAACCCTGTACAACACAATCAACATCGTCATGGCTATTCTCGGACAATTCTTCTACGTCCTCGCCATGAACGGCATCTACGACAAGTTCGGCCTCCACAAGAAGATGCGCGTCCGTGATGTCTGGGCCATGCGCTTCATCAACGGCAAGATCTTCTCCATGCTTTTCGCCGTTGTTGTCACTGGATACATCTGGGCTTTCCGCGAGGACTGGGGCGTCAGCGGTAGTCAGTGGGCCCTGACGTGGTTGACATTCTGGCTGTTCATGGACGTCAACTTCCAGGTTCTCGAGACTGTCATCGGCAGTTTTGTACCAATGCCTCTTACACCCTTCTTCCTTCTCACCTGGTTTATGGTCAACGTTGCTTCTGTCGTCTACCCCTTTGAGCTTACCGCTGGATTTTATCGCATTGGCTACATCTTCCCTGCCCACTCTCTCTGGATTGTTCTCATCCAAGTCTGGTCTGGATGCGGCAACTCTCTACACATTGGTCCCCCTATCTTGTTTGCCTGGTGGGTTGTTGGACATGTTACCGCTTTCTTCAGCGTCAAGAAGAGATGTTTGGATCAATCGAAGTCCCAAGCTTCTGAGGAAGGAAAGCAAGAATAAGGAACAAGCGATGTACTTAACGACCAATTTTGATGTATTATGATATCCCATAGAATAGGCGCGCCGCTCATTGTCACGTCACTCAGATAGACTATACTTAATATGTACTTTACCACTCAACACTTCCATGATCACCATGTTTGTGAGCTTGCCAGACTACTGCCTTTGCTGCTCGTCGATTCGAGGCAATCCCAACTAATCCAACTATCGCCACGTGGCTACTATTGTCGTTGACTTGACAGAATATGGTCACATCGAGATATCTATGCATGAACAATGTTGAAATTGTATAGCAAACAGCCCAAATGTTGACAATCTGACAACTCCATAGCTATCGTGATTAAAATGCAAGACGGACTTTCAGTTTGTCATCCTTGACAATCTCCTGCTCCTTCGACATCAACTCTGGCATATCCCAAGTCAAGTTGATATACCTTCCAGCCAACCACGGCCGTCTTTCTGATGCCAAGTACACCAGGGAGTTTCCAGTCAGTTCAGGAGTATCAACGAATGCTAAAGTGTTTGTTAGCCAATATTAACAGGAAAGGCGAGCAAGGGAGAACAAACCTGGTCTCAATGGCTCAGGGATACCCTCAATACCACCAGACATCTCTGACGGAGCATTGCCAGGATGAACACAGTAAGATACAATGCCCTGGTCTCCATATTCAACCGCGATGAACTCGGTCAATCTCACGATCGCCAGCTTGGAGATTTGATATGCACTGATAGTGGGCGAAATAAGATGAGCACCAACGCTAGCAATGTTGATGATGGTCTTGGTCTCGGACTTGAGAAGCAGAGGTGCAAGAGCCCGCGCAACAAGGTAAGGACCAAAGACGTTCGCGGTTAGAGTTGTCAGCCAATCAGCAGGATCAGACTCGGCAATAGAAGCCAGTTTCATGAATGCTGCATTGTTGATCACAACGTCCAAAGACCCGAATTTCTCATCAATCTCTTTTGCTAAAGCATCAACGCTCTCTGGAACTCCAACATCGGTCTTGATGGTCAATACCTCAGGTTCCGGTCGTCCTGCCTCTTTTGCTGCAGCTTTGATGGCTTCAGCGGTCGTTGACATGTCTGATCGTGAGGCAACTACGAAGCGAGAGGCTCCAGCCTTTGCGAAAGAAACACACATGGCTCGACCGAAACCTCGAGATGCTCCCGTGACGAGAATGGCTTTGCTTTTGAAGTTGAAGTTGGTTGGGTCAATGGCGGGATAGGTGTCAGAGTGGACCTCGGAGGTAACATCATAGTCGCCTTTGAACAATTAGACTTGGCATGGGAGTAATCAAATAGAAGCACTGCTAACCTGGGCCTTCAAGAGGGTTGGGAGTTCCTTTTGGGGGAGGCATAATGGTATACGTTCGATTTGAGGTATTGAAAGGAGCTTATAGAAGTTTATCCGCTTGAAGAAGGAGATTGAGAAGATTGAATGGACCTTAGACGATAGTTCCTGGGGACCGGTTTATATCTATCTTCTTAGAGCCGATTTCTTGGTGGAGACGACCAAGTATGGCTGGCCTCGCGACCGACGGAATTTCCGACCACCAAGTACAACACTCAGCTGACCAATCATCGCAATATATTTTCTGCATCCAAGGCATCATTCAAGTACATAGGTATGACGTTGAGCTGCATTGCATGGATTTCTCATCAGTACGTCTTGTAAACTGAGGCGTAATTCTAATCTGGACAATCTTTCCTCATTCAAAATTGCGAAGAACTATGAGCATAATCATTGATATTCAAAGTAACACCTGCTCGCGTTCAGTTGTAGTAGTCACTCCAGCGAGCAACTCCTCCCAAGTCGAATCATCAATTCCTTCCAAATCCAACACCGCATCCGTCGCATTGCCAGAACCCGTGCTCGACAAGTATCCTCCAGAACTACCTATCTCCGATGTCGAACATGCCGCATCAAGAGCGAAATTGAGAGGACCTTGTTCAAACCCTTTTATCTGGTCATAAGCAATAAAAACTGCCCATATCATGTCCGAAAACCCAAACATGATATCAGCCTCGTCACCAGTATTCTGCACAAGTGGCGAGAGATTCTTGAACTTGGCTCGCAAGCGCTTCGCTTCGCCTTCTAGATCGGCTGCCCTTTCTATAGTACTGGCGTCGTAGAGAGAAGTTCCAGGGTACGAGAAGTTCATACTGTTCAGAGCAAGTCCGACATCTCGAAATATCTCTGGCCAGATCTTACCAGCATTTGATAGACATGAAAGCGTCCTGCAGACTTTGGCGGTGGTGTAGAACGTGATGTACCATAGATCTTCGTCTGGGCAGTCTATCACGGCATCGTTCAAAGCCTTACAGCTGCGCAGTAGGTTGAACAAAATCGAAAGTCGGGTGCTTGTAGACAAAGAAGGATTGCTCGTCGCCAAGGAGTTGGCCATTCCTGAGTGGTCCCAAAAGTCATCATGCAATGAAACCTCGCCTATCAATGTATCAAGCAAGTACAGTTCGACTTTGATCGCGACTACGCTGTTGTTAGTAATTGTTCTGGTTAAAGGAAGAGTAATGTTTTGACTAACAGTCATTTTGGATAGCTGGTGGAATAGACGATTTGAGTAACGTTGACTCGTTGCTTATTGTTTGCAAAGCCATCGAACTGACAAACTCGCCCTTGATTCCTGTGTTTTCTAAATCGTCGTACCCGAAGGTATCACATATTCGACGGCTTAGTTCGTTGATACGAACGAGATGGACAATGAGAATGTCACTCGGGTACTCTTCTCTCGCACCAAGAAGCTCCCAGCTTTGCTTGATATACCCGGTATAAGGTATCGCACAGCGTGTTCGAAACTTGGTAGAAACCCTGACAATTAGCACTCACTCCCGTTTTTGGTTGAGATAACTCACCAACTGGCTGTACAGTATGTTCCAAGAAGAGCCCGCAGCTGATCAGTAGACCGAGCCGCCTTTCGACCTGGCGCTGTCTCGTCAGGCCCAAGGTCCACTTTGCGTCTAGTGTTGTTCGGATTCTGGTCAAGGCCCAGGTTGTGAACTAGCGATACACATAGCTGTGCAAGTTGAACAATTTGCTGCTTCTCGTAGCTGAAGAAATATTGATACCAAGCAATATAAATCAGGACACCTTGGAGAAGCTCTAGGCTGCTCTCAGACTCCATCAGTACCCTCTGGTGGGCTTGCATCTTGACTTCCTCGCCTATCTGTCGCTGGATTGTGCAGTTGTCAACCTTCATGGTTGCCATGATGCACATGAACAGAAATGGCTTGGTGGTTCTCAAAGATTCGACTGTAGCATCAGCTGAGATGGGTACGAAAGGAAAGTGAGGGACAGCTTTGGTTCGGTAGTTGTCCAGAAGGGCCTTAGCCTCGTCAAGAGTCAGGAGTCCATGGTCGATCACATCTAACGCCTGGCGTGGAGCGAAGCTTCGAGGCAGTGATATTCCAGGTATCTGGTCCGTCCCAAGCAGATCTATGTCAATGTCGGCGGAAGATAGTTGTGTAATAAACCCGCTTAATGGAGTCCCCTTGGCTCTCTCAGTGAGCATGGACAGGACTCTATTCAGCCGCTGTTCCAACATCCTCGTACGACTAGCAAACAGGTTAGTCTCTTGGGTTATCCACTTGATACTGTTCTAGGACATACGATGCGCTTGAGGGGCTCTTTCGCTTCTCAACGACATTGAGATACGTGCATCGCTTGCCAAGGCGATTACAACGCTGACACTCGTCAGCTGAGAGGGGAAGGCATTTCGACTTGACCGACGTGCAATTGACACATGCTCTTCGTCTCACGCCAACAATCTTTGATGAGCTATCGGCCGGCATTTCTTATACTCGTATAGAGAATGTCTCCGCAAAAGAATCCTGAGAGTTTAGTTGCGAAAAGCCCCTATTAGCAAGCAAATCACTTCCGCGGACTGTCGGAGTATACGGAGCTTCCGTCGGATCATTTGACAAACAGGCATGTGCAGGATGACGTTTTTTCCGTATTATTTGCAGCTGTTGTATCAGGGTCAGTGCTTCAAGGGTGAATGCTGACAGGTCCCGGAGTTAGGACGGCTTGCAGGGTGACGTCTGTCAGCATTGAAAGGCCAATAAGCATACTTTTGCCTAACCGAAAACAGTGCTTATGCTGCAACGAAGGATTTGGAAAGTGACAAGTTGGTTCTAGCTCACACGATAGCCACCGCACCTCAACCGTTACACCATCGAAGCTGGTTTGTCGTAATCGAACATGCGAAGTAGATAACTTCAAATCAAAGTCATAATCACGACAATCGCACGGTATTCCATGCATTCGCAGCATAGTTCTTGAGCCTCTTCAATGCTTGATCTCAGTCATTCTGAGTTATCCTATTAGGCCGAAGCAGAGTCTGTGTTGATCAGCTCGTCAAACACGACCATCTCTTCAAATCTATCCGCCATGGAATGCACCTGCGCCTCACTAGCCCTGTTAGACCCAGGGTCGAAGAGGAAACTCGTAAAAGCTTCTGCAGCCGCCTTGTGATGCTCTCCGCTCTGCTCGATACCCCGCAGGAGCTTTTGCGCCTCCTTGGCTGATATAGCACCTTTCTCCATAGCCATAGACAAGAATGCTTTGGCAACATCCCGAAAAATGGGGAAACAGAAATAGAGGTCCTGCCAGCACCGCATACAGAGATAGAAGTAACACTGCCAGGAAGAATCTTTCAGATCTTCGAGTAGGGCCAAACTTAGTGTGAAAAGACTAGTGTTGAATAATGCCGTGAAGTAAGCTTCGGGGTATCTTTGTCGGTAACAGAATGTCAGGTCTTTTAGCTGATTCACCGATGCAGCATATACTGCTTTGGGATGACTGTCCGCCGAGGTTAGGGACATCAACCTTACTGATCGAGGGGCCGTGATGAAGGGGCGTAGTATGATGGTTGCTACAACATGGAAAAAGATGCTATCTTGTGGTCAGAGGCGAGACTGGCGGTCAAAGAGGTTAAGGACTCACTGGAACATCATCACATCAGGTGTACAGCCTTTTGTACGTTCCAGGTCGGTTTGAAGGGTGCGGGCCTCTACCAGAAGCTTCTGGTACTTATTCTCAACAAAGGCCAGTGGTACACGCTCCGATACTGGTGTGCTGCTAGAATATGAATATACGCCCAACACCTCTTGAACGATCATCCAAAGCCGACAGAACTTAGGGAACGTGGGCCCCAGGTAAAGCGGCGGGGAAACGGCCGTGTCGTGACTACCGGCCTCTCCTGGAATTGGGAATGCTGGAGAGTATCGCATCGGCCTGTGGTTATAGAAAACAAGATGTATCCTGACATTAAGAACAGTTAGGGCGGCTCTGAGTTCCGCTTGAGATCACGTACGTTAGCCAGTTGTACACTCCCCAGGCAATCTGCGAGGTTGCCCTCACCCATTCTGACGAGTCTAAGCGGAGGTTTCTCGAGTCTAGGCCGTCAGCAGAATCGCCGCAAAGGTTGAGAAGCTCAGTTTCGCGACGAAGTGCAGCTACTAGTTCCTGCCCAAGCACGTCTTTGCCCTCAAAGATACAGGCGGCACTGAAGATACCGATGGCTGCCAGAGAGATGAGTGACGCATCGGGTCGCTCTCCTTGCCAAAGCATCTCGGCTTCTCTCAAAGCGGCATGGCGGATTTCGTTCGTTTGAGGCTGGATCGCTGAATAACCTTGCTACTGCATTTAGTATACATATAATAACATATTGACTATATGGGACACTCACACATGCGAGGCACAATATAGCACTAACTAGAAAGGAAGAACAGAATCTTTGACGACACTCGACAAGATCTTCGAGGAACAGATCAACATCGAAGAATCCAAAGAACTTGTGGTCTTTTTCAATGTAGAAGGATATTAGGGATGCGGCCATTTCGTCCGAAACAGATATTTTACTCCAATAGCTAATCCGGAGACTTTGGAGACGGCTATCGCAATATTCACCAGACGCTGAGGGGGTAGCAGTCTGGCTTGAGCCTTGCGATGTGGATGGTAGCAGATGTGGGACTCTACTAAGATTGGGAGGAACAATTCTATCGTTGCCTTGCATGATCAACTTTCTCAATGCATGTAAATCTGGTGGCGGTAATCTTGGATATGCTGCGCTGAACTGTGCAGTAAGCTCAAACTCTGTAGCAGACCCTGTCGGCGGAGCTACGGCCCGAGCCACACGAAGATCTGAAGGACGCGCTGTCAGATTACTGCTTTGCTGCATTGAGGAGATAGCAGTAGGTAAATCAGAATTATTTCGAAGTTGTTGAAGCATCTGTGTTGCTTTATCCAGAGGCAACGATCGCAGCAGATTGATAACCTCGGACTGAACCTGCTCATTCCTTTCACTGTTTCTAAGACGATTGAAGATCTCTTCCTCCTCTGAATGTTGAGAGCTCCGAAAACGCCTGTATTCACATTGAAGCTGAGCTCTTTCGCAGTGTTTGCAACTCGGTTTTACGCCATTGCACTGCGCTAATAATTAGGCAAGAACATGCACGTCGTGAAGGTTGCACTAACACTAATCTTTTTGGTTCGGCACCGATTACAGGCGATGTGCTGCACGGACCGTCGTCTTTTCTTGCTATCGGTCTCTTGTACATTGACATTGATAGTGGACGCATGGTTTATTGTTTGCCCAGGATTCGGTAGAATGGGTTTATATCTTGAGTCCATCTGAAAATGGCGATACTGAATATTGTTGAGGATTCGTTTATTGCGACTTGAAGGGAGGAAAGAAATACCAGATGCGTCATATGTGTCCTTATGTCAGCACTAAACAAACCAATCATTGTCGTCCGGGACTCATTCCGTTTGCTGATGGAAGTGATCCGAGGACGGGGACTACTCCGAGGCTTTTGATTGGAAGAGGAAGACCAGAATCGCGATGCATTATGAAGTGTTGCGTTGAAATGATGGGAGTTACCCAACATACCTACATTGAATCTAATTATATACAGGAAACGAACACATTATTTCTCATACCATCCACTACCCACAGCCTTGGTCTTAGCAGGACCAACATACTTCTTCTCATAAGCAGCAAACTTCTTGCTCGCAGAAGAGCCCTTGGCATCGGGGAAATCCACCTTGCAACCCAAAGCCTTATATCCAGGCACCAATGTCTCCGAAAGCCCATTGAGGACAGATTGAAGAAGCTTGACAGAGTTGAAGAGCTCAGCAGGGAAGTTGGCATAGATGGCGTTGTATATGAAACAGCTCAAGCCCTGAGGATCCTTGGGAAGATCAAGTGGGCCAACTACCCAGCTTCCATCAGCACCAGATCCTCCCAATGCTGGCTGAGCGTAGAGGTAGACATCGAGGATCCCACCAACGGCCTCGACGATGGTCATGGGTGTAGCACGGCGATACCAACCTTGCTCGGGGATACGTTCAGGAACGTGAGTATAGTCAAGATCCTTGTTCTTCCACGCATCCTTCTTAGTCGAGGCTGGCTTAGCACCGTAAAATGAAGTGATGGAAGCTTCGTTGGCGATACCACCAGCTCCAATAGTGCCATTGGAGAAGAACCCGGGCACAAAGTAGTATGCGCCCATCACCACAAAGGCACTGGGGGCGT
This sequence comes from Fusarium sp. NRRL 66335, assembly GCA_004367055.1. Classification (NCBI taxonomy): domain Eukaryota; kingdom Fungi; phylum Ascomycota; class Sordariomycetes; order Hypocreales; family Nectriaceae; genus Fusarium; species Fusarium sp. NRRL 66335. The sequence goes on from QHHG01000167.1 coordinate 56,336, forward strand.
TGAAGTAAAACTGCTTGTTGGCTGCCTTGGAGTCTCGGTATCTGTTCTTGAAGTGTTCCTTAACCGCATCGACGTTGTAGGTACCGTCACCCTTGGATAGAGCCTGCTGGTGAAGCTGCTTGAAGAGCTTAGGTTGGAAGGAGATGTTGTCGCCGTTGAGATAGAAGTCCTCTCGGGTGGCAGATGCGTCGCCTTCGTTGAACTTGCCTGGGTTACTGTTAGTAATTGTTGCTCTTGTGTATGGAACGGACACTTACCATGGCCAGCAATGCCAGATGGCTTGCCAAAGATCTTGTTCAAGGCACCATTAAGAAGGCCAACTCGGTTGTCAGGTCCACCGATGCTCATCTTCTGAGAAAGAATATCGCCACCATCAACATCACCGCCGACAGCGAGAAGAGCGGACAGGTCAGCACCCATGTTAAAGACCTTGGCCGTGCCAGCTTGAATCTGACCAATCGTGGCGATACCGTTTCGCGGAATATCTGCGGCTTGTCAGAACAGTTCCTCACTGCCATGTGCATCACTTACATCCATGATTAGCCAACGTGTTGAGACCAGGGCAAGGGCCTCTCTGGTCAGTCTTTCCTGGGGCCTTGAAAGGATGCGACTTCTCGGGGAACTTTTGCAAGCCCTTGACAGCCTTGTTGGTAGGGATGAGTCCAACAACGTTGTCTAAGACGGCCTCGACAGTGCCTCCAAGCAGAGACACAACGCCACCGACCAGTCCAGTCTTGAGTTGCCGGGGCTCATGTCGCTTCTCTTGTTGAACTTGTCCAGCTTGGTGTTCTTTCAACCGACGGTCGATCTCGGCACGTGCCTCGGGGTGGTTCATAAGAGCATCCATTCCCTCGGGTGCTAGCCAGGGGAAGGATAAGGCTGAGGGTGCGCAAAGCGCTGCGGCGAAGAGGGAGAAGCGCATGGTGGCAATGAGATGGGAAAGCTTATTCGAGAACCCGTACTCTTCTCAATGCTGATCTGACTAGAACAGACTTTTGGTGGTCATTATATAGGTATCTCAGCATGATTATGGTACCCATTGTTCTCCATTCTCTCATCCCTACCGCAAAAAGGTCATGATGGTGTCTGACGTAGTAACACAACCCATTTCAAGTTGTTAGAGATCGTGCTCCATGCAATACAATCCAGATCAATGTCTTCGATCAATCGTGTTTCCTACTATTGGTTGGAAGAATGGGCAAACTATTGATTTTACTAGAGCATTTTCGGTAATCCATCCGTCAATATCGAGTAGTCTAGACGGGGGGCAATCTCCCGATGTAGCTATGCAACGGCTGATCAACTACGGGAGATTGAAAAGCGCAAGTGCCAATTGGTTCATATTTTGATGGAGAATTGACCGAGATCTTTTGTTTCGACCCAGAAGCAGGGGGCGTGCCCTGGTTTATTTGGGTCGAGCTGAGAAACAAGCTTGGAGAATGAAAAAGGATTCGGTGATCTGTATGTAACCTCGCCTACTTCGCCAGCCTCACAAAGCTGAAGCCTGAGCTGGGGCACGGTGGATACTTAGAGGACCTGATACCGATGCTTTGGAACGCGATGAGGACGCGTAGCTAGAGATGAACGTAGTGCTTAAGCTTACCTTGAAGCATTTCTAAGGTTGACAAGGACATTCAAGGTTACCTATGTAAGCGTCACAGATCTCTCAGTCTCTCTCTCTTGCATTAACAAAGTGATACGTCGTAACATCCCCTTTTTACACGGCACTTATCATCCGAACTTACGAACTCCTAGCTTCGGATATTGGGATACCCGTTTGTGTGCCCCATGGTACAGTGCCTTAGCGCCTCAAATTTTCCTTTTTATCAGGAACCGAGGTATGAAAGGAGTGGTGACACGTCTTGACGTAGAAATGTGATCATTGTGACCAGCTCGGCTCCGGCTCAAATTTGTTCTTTCGGCCGAGGAAGCAGACTCGATTGTCGGAAGAATTAGTGAGCCTGCTTGCTTAGTACTTATTATATTTCGGAAACTGTCTTTGGGAAATGAACTCTGTCTCGAAACATATACGCCAGTTGAGGCCGTTTGCAGTTGAACCGGTGGAGAATTAGCGTTTAGCTTGCTCGTAGCGAAGTCAAATAGTGCTTGTCAGGCTTGTCTTTCTGTCACTGGACACTTGGCACCGGGTTTATCACGAGGATAAGCTTCGGAGCGGCTCCACTATCAAATGATCGTCATCGAGTAAATCAAGATTGGATGATTTGATCTAGGGTAAGAAAATGCCTGGTCGCGATAAGTCGCACAACATTGAAGTCACGTTGCTACTTGAGCAGTTTGTATGCTATATCTACATGGTCGAGATAGAAATCAAGAGGAGATCATTATTTGCAGTGAAACATTTTTTTACTTTAGCACTGCAATTGCTGAGGTTGTGGTCGGGACAGTTACATACTTCCGCTGTTCTGTAGAATCAGTCAAACTTTACCTGTGTTTGTGTTGCGCGAACACTACCCGTATCCCTTGCACGCAATAGAAGGGCTCCAACACGAGAGCAGAGCCCAGAAGACCAATAGTGATTGACGGTATGGAGAAAGCGCAAATAAAAAGGACCAGTGTCTATGTGTGAAAAAATGCAAAAAAAAGAGTAATGCTTCAATAGCAGCTACTGGTTTCGATCCAGTGACCTCCGGGTTATGAGCCCGGCTGAGAAGGGTTAGTGCCTGATGAGATCACGAATTTTGAGATAAACATACCGCGCTTCCACTGCGCCAAGCTGCTTTCGCTTGAGCTTATGTAATTCTTGTCACTTTTTGAAACAATATCTACCTTTACTGGGCTGTGCTGATTGAAACTTACAAAATAATGCCTAGCACTGCCTTGTCTTTGACGTCACAGGACCAGCACCAGCAGCTAAAAAGAGTCATATTTAATTGGTGCTTTTTCCATGGAACACGGACAACGCCTTGGTTCAAAAGCAATTCTGTCTTTGTTTTTACGTCACCTATTCACTGAACCAGCCAAATATACGGCATGCCCGGTGATTCCTTCATCAGTATCCGTAGTCGATTGTAATCAACCTTCTCTTCCTTTCCATGAGTGCACTTGAGACAAAGTCAGAATTGCGCTAGTAGAGTATCTTAAACAACACGTCTTGGCCGATCAGATCTATGACAGATCAACGGACTCGCTGATCCGCGGAAGCCGTTTGAGGCCGTGCTCCGCGTCTTCCCTCTTTTTGCAGTTTACGAGGAGCTTGGAGCATCTGGAAAAAATAAGGTGTGCAACGTTTGTCATTGTTTCGGGAGCTTCGGGGAAATGCCTTGTTCTGATTGGAGATGTCGTCCAGCTGAGTGCCATGATCCATGTTACCCAAGCCCAGCCATTGTTCACAGTTGGCTGACGACCATGAAATTCCCTGCCGAAACCAAGGCCAAGCAAGCCTCCGTCTCAGTACCCCCGCAGATCTAGCGCTTATATCAGACCACCACGTCACGTCAAATGATCTCCCAGCCAAGGGATGGCAGTCAACCGGCACTTTAATATTCCCCGAGCCCTACAGAGTTAGTGCATCTGTCGATTAAATATCTTGCAGGACCGCGTTCTCTGCTTTGCACCGTTATTCGGTGCCTCATTTGCCATTTACCATGCGTTGTAACCATATTTCCCATCTAGCTGTTTACCATATATCTTTATTGTTCACTGCCCAGCCATCATGTCTAACAGCAAGATGATGCGACGCTTCCGGACTTCGTCCGTGGGAAGAAATCTTTTTGGCATTTGGCAGGCTCTCTTCGCACTCATCGTCTTCCTGATCTTCGTCTCGACATGGCTCGTACAGGGAGGGACTATCGATATGCCCGACTGGACGAAAGATCTTCGAAAGTATGATGGCGCCGAGTGGGATCGATACGCGGCCATATTGATCGTAGCTACCTCCGTCTTCTTTACACTCACTATTGTCACTGGTGTGGCCCTTCTTCGGTCGGAGCAGCGAGGTTAGATTTAACCAGCAAACGCAAAACCTTTCTCATTGGGTTTGACCAACGACGTGGCTCCTACAATGGAGAAGATCAAGGGAGGCGTTATGGCGCGGCAACGAAATTAGCCAACAACCCTGGAATGCGGATGCTACGACAACCACCGAGAATCGCAAATGCGACCGTCGCTTTGTCTCACCCTGCTGTTCCCCGCCACTCCCAAGGGAACTTTACCCAGCCGAGCCGCTTATATATGTTGGAAAAGGTGTTCTGTCCTCTGAGAATGCCAGGCGATGGCACATGATATTATCAATCACTTCTGAGAATAGGATACGTATGCGGTCCGTCATCCGCTTCAGAACAGTCAGACCTGGTCTTGTCGTGGGTAGGTCTCGCCTATCAACGAGGGCAGAAGGGACTCGGGGGTGTTTGGATGTGAGAGTGTGCTTGAAAGACCATCACGACCTGGCAAACTCAAAATACGGTGGAACAAGACAGAGGGCCTCAGACAAGGACGAGTTTTGTCAGAATAACATCTGTGAACCGCATCGTCTAGGGCCGTAGGGTTAAGTTTGATTGCCATTGGAGCATACTTAGTGGTGTCGCCCAAGCACAATGGCGACACTCTCAAGAGAGTTCCGCTAACGACTTTATGATGTTTAAACAAAGATACCATGTATGACTAATGTTTATAATTTCTCGGATATATATAAATGGTGGATAACGAATTGATGATGCTAATATCACGGTAGATATACGTACATCTTGCGTCCCTTTCACTCCACCCCAGCTTCCAACACAGCAAAAGTGCCAGTCTCAGAGTCAAGTTCCGCCAACGCATCGTAAGGCAACGTAACCATCGGCACAGTATGTCCAATGTCAACGTTAAACAAGATGGGGAAGGCTTTCGCCGCAAGGCGTCCCTCACAGAAAAGACCCTTGATGATACCAGCATATGTCTCCCTATCCTCTTCTGAGTCATACCCGTATGGTCGTCCCACTACCAGACCTGCTGCTTCCTCAAAGACACCTTGAGCTATCAAATCCGCAAATGCCGCTTGAACGCGGTGAGGTGGGTTCCCGCCTGACGCGTCTTCGTTCGTAGCCGTCTCGAGAAAGACAATTCGGCCACGCCAGTCAGGGACTATAGCTTGGATTCCACCAAGACGTGCGACAACGGTGAGACAGCCTCCAAACAATCGGCCCTGGGATTTACCAGGTCTCAACCACTGCCACTCGCTTGTTCTGACGACTTTTGGTGGTTCTGTTGAAGTTGCATCTGTAAAGAAAGGTGCTCCTCTAGGAGCATAGTATCTCGACCGTGGAATTTGACCAAGTGGTTCAGGAGATGCGATAGCACGCATCAGATTGTCCACGCAGAACGCCAGTGGCGTGTCCTTGTCGTTTATATCGTTGGGCTCACCAATTTCAGGAACAGCACCTGGACCATAGAAAGTGTGCAGGCCTGTCATGGCGTACAAGAACCAATGCAAGCCTGTGATGTCCGAATATCCCACCACGACTTTAGGATTGGCGCGAATAGTCTCATGTAGATCTTTGTCCGCGATAAGAGCGGGAAGAAGCTCTGTAAAAGTTGTGCCGCCGATAGTGGTGATGATGGCTGAGATGCTGGGGTCTGAGAAGGCTGTCCGGATCTCGGACAGACGGTTCTCAATGCAGGATTGGATTCCTTTATCTTCGCTGAAGAAAGTCTGAACTTGGAAGCCCTTGTTTGTGAGGACGTCTGTCGCTCGGTCTATGACATTTGGGAGGGTGCTGTTGATCCGTTCTGATGGTGAGATGAAGGCGATCTTATCACCTGGCACCAAGTGCTTTGCTCGGATAGGTGATGGCATGTCGAATGATGTGGCCTGGACAGCGATGTTGTTCTCCACAGAGTTACTTTTAAGTGAAGCGGTCCCAAGTTATGACCTGCCGGTAAAGGTTGGGAGTGTTGAAGGAAGCGTGCAGTGAATGATGTAAGATCAAGAGGGGCTGGTGATGAGCGGATTTTAATATCTCCACCGACCACAATTGAACAACGTTATGTGACAAATAAAGGTTTCATGTAATGTTTGGCACAAAAGAGCCCACTAACCCATCGTGTCCAATATTGTCCAGATTTAGTGCGGTAAACCAATGGCACATAATTAAATATAGATTTGTAAGCCCAATGAAGCTATCACGCCCTTCGGATGTCCGAAAGTGCGGGTCACCCTACCAGATACCAGATACCATGTAACGCTCTTTTTATCCTTGCTATCTGCAATAAAAAAGACCGAATCGAATTCCCTTTTTGTCACGCCTTAGTGTCATAAATCATGTCATATCTTCGCCCATTATTTGTGTATCGACAATCGGAAATAGCGACATCGTCGTATCAAAAGAGTCGAACCAGAGCATATTTGGAGAGATGCCCAGGAAAGCATCAGTCGCTCCTTCCACATCAAAGTCCACCTGTCCTCCCTCCATCGTGAAGCCCTGTTGCCCATCTGTCAGCTCTTGGTTCAGCGCCTGCCCAGGTCTAGGCGTCTGGGGTTGCGTTTGAAGCCCCTCAGTTGATGATACTCGGAAGTTCACCTCGCCCAGTTGGGAGTTTCTCAATGGTGATTTTCCAATGGTATGAATACTGCCAAAAAGACCGTTGACAAGATGACCTTGACGTTCCATGCGCAGTCTGGCCCGGTTGTCCATGTAAATATCGCATGCTCCCTGGAGATGGTCTAGAATCATCAAATGACGTTTTGAGACAGCATCATACCGGGCTAGACGCTCGAGAACACCTCTTGCCGCATGAAGGCTCTTTTCAAGCGGGAAGGAGTTGTCGAAGTCGCCGAATATGGCCGCTCCGAGTACTAGCCCAGACACAAATGCCGAATTTCCTACTATTGGTAATCGCTTTGGTATGGTGCCTGTTTTGAAGAGGGTTTGTAGCAGGTCGACTGTTCGTACAGCCGATTCCAGGCAAGAATGCACAAGTACCTGATTCGATGAGGATGCGCGCTTGGTCGCCCGGTTCGAAGATTGCTCTGTTTCTTCAACATGTTGAGAAACCGCCTTGTGCAGAAATGGGAGTGATAGTAACATGACAGTCCAATGTCCAGTCAATTTCAAGTGCATGATGCCGATGTTGGGCTGTTGGTTTCCGTCTGTGTCACGAATCAAGTCTTCCGACTCAATACCGTCCACAGCCAATCCTTCACTACACTGCAAAGTCCATCTTCGCATATGCTTGCTGATACGATCCAGTATCTCGGGCGATATCATCCTCTTGGCGTATACATCGGTAAGTATAGACTCAAAAATCATGGATAAGTCATTGCAAGCGGAGTAATTCTGTGAATTTGTCGTATCGCGTAGTTCAGATGTTGATGGAGGTCGACCAAGAGATGCGCTCATGAATAAGTCGAGAATGCGTATGCCTTTCCAGAGCTGTTCCCTTGCGCGACCCTCTGTCTGTGAGAAGAGGGAGGATATATCGTGTCGATGCAGTCCAATTGCATACGCAGCTCGCACTCCCATTCCAAGGTACATGAAGGCTGCGTTGCGGCGAGATGCACCCAGAAGATACATCGCGATGAGAACCAAGGCTTGGATGGTGATGATGCCTGGCTCTTCTACCAGAGTGTCGACTGTTAGGTACCGAGCGTAATTAAAGAAGGTCTCAGCCAAATCATCTTTATCTTCTGGTCCTGTCTGCGCGCCAATGGCAAAGACGAGGTAGTAGACACAACTGGCTGAGTCGGCAATGTCTTGTCCGTCTTCTATCCATTTGCGAATCCCTTGATCGAGTTCCTTTTGGTCGAACAAGAGTAGCACGCAATTGGTTGATTGCATGTACCACTTCAAGAGATAGTTGACATCCTGCTCGCTCTGCTGTGGTGGTGGGTTTTGAGCACTGGACAAGATCCATCCTCGCCGTGTTTCAGGTGATGACTCGACGATACCATGTCTCAATGGATCGTCAACAAGCGCACAATCTCCAATGCTCCGTCTTACAATCCTCCGTATGTTTTGCAGGAACGATAGCGTCGCAGAATCCCCAATGAACATGTATTCCCCTCTGGTATCCTGCACAAGCCGTGACATCCGGGGAAGGCGCTCAGGTTGCGTATCAGAGAGCAATTGGGATGCTCCATCATCAACAAAGGTATCCTCCACCGAAGTCAATCCCGATCTGGAACCAACAGTTATACTCCCAGCGGGGGTAGGCTGTTCTGTGATACTCCCCAGTCTTTCAGGATCGGGACTCGGGAGCGAAGAAGCAAGAATGCGTTGTGCCCCAGGAACCGAACCCGACGACTCGCGACAGTCATGACCAAGACCTCGCTTGATGCAGCGTGCACAGGGGCGACGGCCATCACATCTTTGTTTGCGACGTTTGCAGCTTTCGCAAGCTTCGGCGCAACGTCTTCTTTCAGAGTCTCGGACCCTCCTGGTAGGCATTGGGAATGTGGTCTGGTCTGGTCTGGTCGTGTGAGGGTTGAATGAAGCCGCGGGCCGCCAACTGTCGGATATGGCCTGGTCTTTATTGGTTCATTAGGTGACCGACCGATGGGGAAGATGGGGTACTGAAATTAGGTGTCATGTCCGCTGACGTAAATTGGTCCAGACCCTCTAAATTCCTAGTGCCGGAGGGTAAATCCGGTAGCCGATGGTGTTGCTGAGGGGCATTTCAGTGCAGATTACGCTATTGGTTTTACTGAGTCAGGGCCAATACCTGAAGCTGAATACGTTGATTATTGTCTGCATGTCAAAACACCACGAAATTGATAGCTAAGAGAAAAGCAGGAGCTTTCAAGTATTCATTGGCAACCTGTCTAGAGTCTAGTCCATGTTTAAGATAGTTTGGAAACAAATTGCTCAATGCCGACCGCAATCGCATCTGGTGCCTCTATGCAGTGCCAATGTCCTACTCCAGGCAAAATTTGCATCGTCTTTGCAGATTTATCACAACCCCAGCTACAATTGAACTCAGCTTCCCTCTTGGAATCAATAGACTAGAGATATGAATAAAGACTTACTCGTCAAATATCTTCTGCGCGTCAGCCACGGGACTCGTCTTGTCCTCTTCTCCGGCCAAAACGAGCACCGGGGAGCTGATAGTCGAGTATGAAGGTACCTCTGCCTTCACAATGGCTCCGCATAAAGCATTATATCCTTCTGGCTTTTGTGATAGTAATAGTGTCCTAATGAATGCCTTTTGCAAAAGAGTAGCATTTGAGCCTGTGGCAGCAAAAGGAATAGTTTCGGCCATTGGTTCCATTCCATCTGTAGCTTCAGGTCAGCTAAGAATCATGATCTTAGAGCTAGAAGATACTGACCTTTTTTAACTGTCTCTATCCGGGCATTGAAGATATCTGCCAATGCGGCTCTGGGTAGCACGGGCCCGAGGAGAACTGCTCCCTGTAAACGGCATTTGGACGCCAACATGGGCACAACGATACCGCCCATCGAATGTCCAACAGCGACAGTGTTATCTGAGGGGATGTCCAAGCCTTGTAGTAAGCCTAAAATATCGTCCACGATAGTTTCGAAAGTAGGAGCTTCAACTCCAGATACCAGTTGAGACTGGGCGCTTCCTAGGCCTCTCTTAGCATCCGATTACATGCACCCAACATGGAAATTCTTACCATAGACATCTAGTGCAACTGAAGTATATCCTGATTCTGCAAGCTGGTGCATGACAGGTATGTAGAATGTATGAGACGAACCCAGCCCATGGATGAATACCAACACTGGGTTAGAACCCTTGGCCTGTCCCTTGCCATCTACACGAGCGTAGAACAGCTTCTTGCCTCTGACCTCAAGGAAGGGCATGGTGTTTCGATATCAGTCACCGGTATCAACAATAGAATATCTGGAAAAGTGAAGTGACTGTGCATCAACTTGTCAACATAGCCTTGTTGAGTATGCTATCTCGGAACTGAAATGCCTCAGAATGTATTAGCGTGGCAATTGCAAAGGCCATTTTTGGTGTCGGAAGCCGGATGAGAGAGCTTCGGCAATGGGGCCAGCCGACTTCCACTAACGCACGCTGCTACGAAATATTGGGTCTTGGTAACATGATCATCAAGTAGTGTTGATTCCACAGCATGAGGCTTGGAAAATATAGTGGATATCTTTTAATCCGATTTGCCGTCGGTTTCCGCATAGTTCTCATTTCAAATCGAATCGTGTATGGCCGTATAAAGGCTTCGTCTTCACAAGCACCTCGCATCACCGGTTAAGTGGATGTTTCCGCCTGACTAATCACAACTTAACACCGTCACAATGGGTAGCATTAACCAGAACGAATATTCCTCTGTGGAGGAGAGTAAGCGTATATTTAACTATCTATGCGATCAATTCGATGAGACAGCTCTGCCGGCTGGTGTCAAGCAGCTCCGAGACAGCATCAAGTTTACATCAAGCCGTGATGCACCATATTTCCCCATTCCTTTCAAGGAGACAGAAACAACCGCGGCGCTGAAGGCTGTCGAGGGTGCTGTGGCGTGCCTACTAGCTGATTCAGTGGCTGGGGAATCTCAGACTAGAAAGATCAATGTCGACCTGGAGAAGACGACAGCCTTTCTTTGCCAAGCATACATGGCCAAGGTTGGCGGACTTGGAAAGCTTGACCCTGGTGTGAAAGCTAAGCTTAAAGGTCAGTATTTGTGAGAGGTTTATTGCTTGGTGAGAAAGACACTAACAATGCTCAGACACCGATTTGCTGCAAGCGCAATCCAACCCATATCGTCGCATGTCGGCAAATCTTTATGAGACGAAGAACCCTGGAGAATACTATCATATCCATGGATCCCTGGAGGCTTCTACGACTTTAAAGATGATAGGTCTAGAACCTTTCAGGCCTGACTTGCAGACTCATGAGAGCATAGTGGAGGCCATTGAGCCTGCAGTGCAGAAGTTCAGCGTGCAAGAGTTGGAGAGCATGAATGCCGCCAATCGACAGGCTGGAGTGCCTGCTTTGAAGCATGAGGACTTTGTTCAAACCGAGCACGTGAGTACTAGACACCTCTGACCCATCCGAGCTATGGAACTGACAGGTGCTAAAGGGAAAAACAAACATGGCCCTTCCACCGTGGTCGGTAGAAAACCTCGAGTCAGAGACACCAAAATGTCCTTTATCTCCAAGCCCAGAACAACCGACAAGGATTCTCTCAGGTCTTAAGGTTCTTGAGCTGTGTCGTATCATCGCTGGACCCATCATCACCCGTATCCTTGGCGAGTATGGTGCCGATATTCTCAAGATCACAAGCCCCAACCTCAGCGACGTGCCTTTTTTCCAGGTAGACGGAAACATGGGAAAGCACGCTGCAGAGCTGAATTTGAAGTCAGAGGATGGGAGAGCCGAATTTGAGCGTCTGCTTGCTGAAGCAGATGTTGTCGTCGATGGCTACCGACCCGGGGCTCTGGAGAAGCTTGGATACGGCGCTACTGCGCTTACAAAACTTGCCAAGGAGCGCGGTAAGGGTTTTGTGTACGTGAATGAGAACTGCTTCGGGTATCAAGGAGAGTGGGCTGGCCGTCCTGGATGGCAGCAAATTGCAGACTGTGTAAGTCTTCTGACAGGGCTTTGACATATGGATACTAACAATGGTACAGGTCAGTGGCATCGCTTGGGAGCAAGGCCGCTTTATGGGTATCTCAGAGCCCATGGTCCCTCCTTTTCCCATCTCAGACTACGGAACAGGTTGTATCGGCGCCATCACAGCACTGGTAGGTCTCTACCACCGAGCTACCAAGGGTGGATCGTGGCACGGAAAGGCTTCACTTCTTCACTACGATCTATTGCTCTTCAAAGTTGGGCAATACCCCGAAGAGGTTAAGGAGAGACTGAGACAAGACATTGGTCCCGACTTCCTGGCTTTGCGACATGCGCATAGTGTCGATCAGATCTCTGGAACAGCCTTGCTCAGAATGAGGGAGATATACCCTGAGCTCTTCTCGAGTGATAAATATGTCGAGAAGTGGTACTCCAATGCGTACAAGGCTGAGGTCGAAGCTGTGCCGCCCGTGGTGGATATTGAGGGTGTTGATGTTGGGTTTAGGAGGGCGAGTCGGCCGAATGGTGCGGATAAGCCGACGTGGGATTTTGGTGATGAGCCAGACCACAAGCTGTCAAAGTAAATCTCTATTACCGAATGTCTAGCATCTAGTTTATAAAGTAAATGACTTCAATTGTAATTATTCTTCCTACAATAGTATCGCGACATGCTGGATTCCATGGTGACCGGTTGATTACAATTCTCTATCATGCGGCAACCACGGGTTCCATTATTAGCGGCTACAGAAGGGCCAATCCACTATTCAACGGCGTCGGCATCAGGGCGGATTCATTCCCCTCCACTTTGTACATCCGATCGGCGTGTCCCGACATCCGAAAGAATGTGGCACCAAGACCAACTCAATTGTCGCCGAGACTCGTAAATGCAATCATCATGTTTCTGGTTGGCTTAGAAGTCCAACCCCGCAGATGCAGCCGAAAGTCCCTTAGCCGCACCTTGTTCTCTCTATATCCGAATCGAACCATGAGTTGGTGAATTGCGGGGTCAAGACACCACCTCTGTATTGGATCCAATTCATAAGCCGAATCTCGAAACCCTTTCTTTATTAGAACGTCGACCAGCAAAGTCGTCTCCTTTTCACATCATCTATATACCATTCATTCTCCATATATCCTTTGTCCTCATTGTCTTACAACTACCAGCATCACACTTCCAACTTATACCCAACACATAGCAATAATGTCACCATCAGCAGAGGCAACTGGCGGAAACGCCAATGGCGTCGCTAAGGAGGAGGGCCTCGGTCAGGCCTTCACCAAGCAAGTCATTGACTCTTTCGGTCCCAAGACTGATCCACGAATGAGAGAGGTCATGTCCTCATTCGTTCAACACATGCACGACTTTGCGCGTGAGACGCAACTTACCTGCGATGAGTGGATGTCGGCTGTTCAGATGATTAACTGGGCTGGTCAAATGAGTACCGAGAAGCGAAATGAGGGACAACTGATGTGCGATGTTATCGGTCTCGAGAGGTATTTGACTTACTGTCCCTGTTATATGTGGCTTTCCTAACATTTATGCAGTCTTGTCGACGATATCACACACCGTCAAGCAGCCAAGAATGGTTTCTCTGGAACTGAAACTGCCATTCTCGGACCTTTCTGGCGCCACGATACACCCACTCGTGAGAATGGCACTACTATCTCCTTCGATACGCCCAGTGACGGCAAGGTTGCCTACCTGTATGGTACTGTGACATCGGCAGCAACGGGAAAGCCTATCCCCAATGCCTCTGTCGAGGTTTGGCAAGCATCCACAAACGGTAAGTGCTTATCTTACGAGGTCTCCTTGCAGATGCTGACACCACCCAGGGTTGTATGAGCAGCAGGACGATAAGCAGGTTGAGCATAACCTGCGTGGCAAGTTTATCACAGACGACCAGGGTCGATACTCCTTTTACTGCTTACGGCCTACTCCTTATCCCGTAAGTGACAAATGACAAGTTTACTACCTCCCCGAATATGAGGCTAACTTCTCCAAGGTCCCCGAGGATGGCCCGGCAGGCAAGCTTCTTCATCTCTTGGACCGCCACGTGTACCGTCCTGCTCACTTGCATTTCATGGTAAGCCCGATTCCGACATGACCAATCGCATAAGATCTAATACGCCACAGGTTATTGCCAAGGACCACAAGTCTGTCGTAACTCAGATTTTCGACTCCGACTCAAGCTATCTCGACAACGACAGTGTTTTCGCTGTCAAGGACGGTCTAACAGTGGACTTCAAGCCACGAAAGGGAGATTCTCAAGCAGAGTGGGAGTTGGAGTACAACATGAGCCTCGCGACAGAGTAGAGATATCTGAATTTGTTCTTTCTCATAGTCATAGCGGAATTGTATTGGATTTCTTTCCTATTAATGATGTAGAGCTGTCTAGGCTGTGGTCGGTGATGAATAGTCAGTCCTATCGCCCCAATGTAACAAAAGTTTCTTTCGCATAGGCCTATTGGAAGAATTTTGCTTCCGGCAAAAGTCAGACTTAACTCTTGCGAGACCCGGAGTTTTGATGTTTAAAATGTGTTGAACTTTGTTGGGAAAGATTATGCCGACAGCCTATCGAAAGCTCTATCTGGCAAAGCCATACGATTATATCTGGCTACCAGCACCGGGGCTACTATTCTCCTACGGCGCATACATATAATAAAATGATGATGTAGCAGTCCAAAGAACTAAATTTAAGGTTGAATACATCGTCCGATGCTAATTCGTTCCTCTTGTAAACAGATAGGGAATCACACATCATCACTTTGATTCATGAAGAGAGCCAGGCCTCTTGTGCTAGTCTACGCATGCCAGAACCCATAAAGCGTTCTTAGCAGGCTCCATGTCAGCTTCTCAGCTAGTTCCAGTTCAGAGTCTTGGTGAATTCACCACAGCCTACGCCTTGAACCTATCTAGCAAGAATATCATTGCACACCTTAGAGGTGATCTATTACAAATTCCATTAGTAGGATCTTGAAGTTAAGCTTCTAGAAACTCCATAGAAGGACGAAGATGTTAATTATATATTGTGAGGCTCAATATCATCGGCTTCAATCTAAGCTACAAATCTTGGGTTGGGGAAACCTTCACGATCGTATCATGATATCATGATCATACGCTGCTATCTTCTGGATTCCGAACTATAAAGCCATATACAGTCGGGCTATTCTTATGAGAATAAAGAATCAAAATGAGTCAGCTCTCATATCGTTTGTTGTTTTGCCACGTGGTGTCGCTCCGTTACAAGGTTTCACGACTTTTGTTATCATGTCATGAAGTTTTAAAGTTTAAAATAGAATTCGCCGAAAGAGCGATAGCGGCTATCCAATGACTCATTTTCGGGAAGAACCATATCTTATTATGTAAATCTACATGCACCGATCTGGTTATAATTTTGCGAGTTCTGTTGGATATTTATGACCTGTGATCGAGAGCAGGGTAGGTACCCTATATCCTCGCTCTGACTAAAGTTTACCTTAGTATGCACCCCGCATTCTACCAATTACAACATCACCAACTGCAAATGCCGAACAAATCACGTAATGCTAATGGTGTTTTGATGCAACTAGATAATTCTTCCCCGGATGTTTTTGGAAGGCGTGTCATATTCGGGATAGTTCACCGGAAGACTTCGGTCTGGGGTAGAATATTGATTGGTACGTATATCCGACACGTGAGCGGTCGCCGGTCTGTCGTCCGACCCACCGTCCGGGAGCGATTCCGGAGATAGTGTAGACACGTCTAATTGGCTGGGCAAAGGATGTTCCGCTCCTAGATAAGAGATATGACCAATAGGGGACACCTTGTTGGCAATACGCGGTTCACGTCCGCTTGGTCTTGGCTTATGATATAATATCAATATCAATCACACCTCAGCCCAGTACCGAACGAATCGAGACATCACCAAAATAACAAAAAACATCCTAGAAACCTGTAATGAGTCGCGCAGGGTTCAGGCAGCTTTCGCTGCTTCGGGCGTCAAAGCAATGCTTATCGACCCGATCCCTAGCAACCCTTGCAAGGTGGCCGAACCAAAATGCAATTGCGCGGTCAGCGCCAGCTTCAGTGACCAAGCTGCGAGCTCGACCTTTCAGCACAACACGGCCCCGCAGAATGGAAGAGGAGATGGAGGATGAGTCGAGCTCATACAGTGAAGCTGATCATGAGCACGCTGTCATCTCTACCTTTGATTTGTTCTCAATTGGCGTTGGTCCTTCCTCATCCCACACCGTGGGACCAATGCGAGCTGGCAACATTTTTGTCAACGATCTTATCGATGCTGGGTTGCTTCCCAAAGTCAACAAGATTCGTGTAGCTATCTATGGAAGTCTTGCACTCACAGGTGAAGGCCACATGACGCCTTCAGCTCTGCTCCTGGGTCTTGAAGGCGCCGACGTGGAAACTGTTGATACAGGATACGTTCCCACTCGCTTCAACGACATCAAAGCCAGCAAGAAAATATTCCTAGGTCGTGGTCTAGCTTCCGATGGGTCTAAGGGCAAGGAAATCGACTTCGACTACGACAAGGAGTTCATCTGGGAATGGGGACGTAAGCTCCCCCAACACAGCAACGGCATGCGCTTCACTGTCTTCGACAAAGATGGTTATGTCCTTGCAACGAACGACATGTTCAGCGTTGGAGGCGGTTTCGTGGTCAATGGCGCTCTCAGCATAGCGCCCCAGGAAACGCTTTCTCCAAATGCCCCCGCACAGCTCGATGACCCCGATTTCGAGTTGACGGCCCATCCGGCTGATTTGGCCGAAAACATGTACTACAAGGAAATTCGGC
Source organism: Fusarium sp. NRRL 66335 (assembly GCA_004367055.1). Taxonomy (NCBI): domain Eukaryota; kingdom Fungi; phylum Ascomycota; class Sordariomycetes; order Hypocreales; family Nectriaceae; genus Fusarium; species Fusarium sp. NRRL 66335. The sequence goes on from QHHG01000167.1 coordinate 72,610, forward strand.
GATCCGATGCCGCGGGAGATCGCAGGACAGGTTCCGAAGTCAAGGTCCTCGACGAAGCCAATGAAGGACCGCAGGCCCTCCTCGGGGAGTCAGCTGAGCCAACCGGCCTCTCCACCGATGTCAAGTCCGAGACCAAGAGCACCAGCTCATCACCCCATCCGCGGTACCCATTCCGAGATGCCGCTAGTCTACTTTCTCTATGCCGCAAGCACAACCTCACAATTGCGCAGCTGGTGTATGAGAATGAGAAGAGTCTGGGCTACACAGATGAGGACATTTATCGCAAGATCTTCAAGATCTGGGGCGTCATGGATGCTAGTATCCTAGAAAGTGTCCAGGCGCCCACTGGATCAAAGCTTCCTGGCTCTCTCAAGCTGCATCGACGAGCGCCCGCACTTTACCGTCGATTGACTCGAGGACTGTATCCTTCATCTACTGCGGATACCTCTGCTGCTCAGCTGGAGCACAAGTTCTCCTCACCTGACCCCAACATTGGTGAAGATGGCGCTACTTCGCAACCAAGCGCTCTCGCTACCCCATCAGACACTGCCACCGCTTCGGTGCCAGAACGGTTCACGGCTGGCGGTATCCGAAAGCGTGGACCGCCGAGGATACACGGTTCTCTGAACCACCCTATCGCTCCAGCTCCGTCGCGCCGGACGACATTCCCGACCATGGACTATCTCTCTGTCTACGCTATTGCTGTCAACGAAACCAACGCTGGAGGTGGCCGAATTGTCACGGCGCCTACCAACGGTGCTGCGGGTATTATTCCTGCTGTGCTCAAGTACACTACCGAGTTCATCAGTGATGACCCCGAGCGAGATATTCCAACTTTCCTTCTCACAGCTGCTGCCATCGGTATGCTTTACAAGCGAGGTGCCACCATTTCCGCTGCTGAAGGAGGATGTATGGCCGAAGTAGGTGTCGCCTGCTCCATGGCTGCTGGCGCCTTCGCGGCATGCATGGGCGCCAGTCCTGAGACCATTGAGCAAGCTGCTGAGATTGGTATCGAGCACAACCTTGGCCTGACCTGCGATCCTATTGGCGGTCTTGTCCAGGCTCCTTGTATCGAGCGAAACGCTTTGGGCGCCACAAAGGCTATTTCCAGCGCCAACTTGGCCCTCAGCAGCGAGACAGGTACTCAGCGTGTTAGACTGGATGATGCCATCCGCGCGATGCGCTTGACAGCCAAGGGCATGAGGAACGAGTTCAAGGAGACCAGTCTGAGTGGATTGGCTACGAGTGTTCACATTAATATTCCAGTCAGCGTGCCTGACTGTTAGATGAAATTTGTGTATTTAGCGAGCGAAACAAGCAATCAAAAAACAGGGACTGTTAGGGGCGTGGTCTTGGGATTTTAGAAATAGAAATTCGCTCTTATTGCATAAGGCTGAGCTAGAGTAGCATTGTGGGTATCACGTGCCGAATGATGATAGTTAGCCGCGTAATCTGGAATAATCTGTCAGCGCGTCAATGAAACCTGCACAACTGTGATGGACAACCACGAGACCCACATTAAGAGGCTTGGAGGAGAAGGTGATGAAGGAGAAATTCAGTCGGTTTGTCCATGCTGCTTCAACCTTGATGCCCTCTCGGTGGATGAGGATGACAATGATGACGTGAGAATCGATCAGAGCGAACTTGTAGTATCGATACGTCGAGATGATGAGCAGATCAGACGCGCGGCAGACGGTGGTTGTGAGAGTTGCAGATTTATGTTGAAAGCAATGGAGTAAGTCATGGTCTAGGCGCCGTGTTTGATCACATGAGCCACTTGAGAGCAACCATCTGATGCGTCATAGATACTATAACTTGCTACCTCCAAAAGCACCTGGAAACACCCATCAGGATACGTCTACCGGACTCGGGTCCTCGATGGATCTAAGCCTAAGTTGGAAAGGAAATCTTCGCCTGCGACTGCGACTACCGATAGGACCTGGAAATCCAGAGATATCGTTTGGTAACCCTGCTCGGTCACAGATCTTCCTTCAGCTATATGGCGATGAGGGTGTGTAGTTAACTAATTCTGTTTTCCATTGACTGACGAACAATAGCACAAGGAGAGTCACTGAAGCACATCAAGCCCCTGCCAGATATATGCGATGACCATCTGTCAGAACGAGGTCTCAGCTTCATCAATTCTTGTCTCAAGGTGTGCGAGGAGAATCATGAGCATTGCAAACAGAGCGACACCAGCTTACCCACACGTGTTTTGGATATTGGAGTCAGTGAAAATAGTCACGTACGATTGATCGAGACGATAGACAAGGAAGCTGAAAAGTACGTAGCGCTAAGTTATTGCTGGGGAAGCAATCCTTCCATCAGGACCATGGCCGAAAACATTGAGGAGATGAAGTCTGGAGTCACACTAGAGCGGTTGCCAGCAGCATACATGGATGCGATAGCACTGACCAGACAGCTAGGTGTCAGATATATATGGATAGATGCACTATGCATCATTCAAGATTCACAGGAGGATTGGGAGAAGGAATGCTCGAAGATGGCTGAAACATACACCAACGCCTACCTTACTATTGCGGCTGCATCTTCATCGTCCGTGACGAGTCACTTTCTGAAGCCTCAGCTCGAAACGCCGCCACAGGCTCCACACTATAACCGTCAAGTTTTCAAAACGGCGGTGACGGGCGATAACGGCAAGGGGCTTGTCTCAGTCAAGGCGAGACTTATGCAGGCAACCGGCGCTCACTGGCAGTGGCAAGACACCCAGAACGATCAGCAGCCACTTGTCGAGCCACTCACGCAGCGCGGCTGGACGCTGCAGGAAAAGATCCTCTCAACCCGTCTTCTGTCGCTATCCGCGTCGGAGATGGTCTGGACTTGTAAGGAACGGATAGCATGCGAGTGTGGTTCGCGATTGAATCATCAACGCGAGTTTGGCGGTACACCGCTCAGTCAGATTTCCCGACGGAGTGAAGCATTCAACTTTTGGCACAAGATTGTTGAGAACTATTCTAAGAGAAAGCTCACGCGGTCGGAGGACAAGCTCCCTGCTATATCGGCTATAGCAGCTATCGTGCAGAAGAAGATAGGCTCAGACTATATCGCTGGACTATGGGCGGACAATATCGAGCTTGATCTGCTGTGGCGTCGACCAGCATCAACGGCAGTCCAATCAGCCAGTTCGTGTTATATTGCGCCAAGCTTCAGCTGGGCTTCGATAACGGGCGAGATTGACTATCTTTGTTTCCGTAACGGAAAATGGCCATACGAGAAAGCGGCCAAGGTTCTTGAGGTAACTTCAGAAACCGGGCCAGATGCGCCGCTTGGGAGGGTGATGAAAAGCAAACTGGTCGTACAGGGACCAATAGCCACAGGATATGTCGAGCGACAGGGCCCACACGGCTGGTTTGTTGTGCGACTCGGAAGCACGCGTCTATTCTTCTTCCCAGACACTGTGCTTTCAACTACGGATACTACGATCGCGAATGGGGGATCGGAAGTGTCAGTGTGCAGAAGGTCTCATGAGCATGGCAGGGAAGAGCTTAGACAGACGTTGCAGAGACTAGACCCGAAAGGGAAATCCAAGTCTGAGTACGAGGGGACTACTCGAATTCGCTGTTGGGTGCTGAGACTGGGAGCATATTCTATCGGTAAAAGGGGACAGAAGGAGCATGAGTGGTTGGTGCTGGGGAGGTCAGCCACGCAGACGGAGGAGCCCGAGTGCTTCGACCGGGTTGGTTGGGGATGGATGAAGAACCATGATGAGGAAGAGCGGGTATTTGCACAGGAAAGCATGAGTATTATAACTATAGTGTAACTATTGATCAATAGATGAAACAATTGACTAGTTGGAACCTAATTGCGCTGATGCCGGAACATTTGGTGCGTGGACACCAGGTAGGTGGAATGGAATGTCAGCCATTGCTCATAGTGCGTAACCCCCAAGATTAACAGACGGCAAAAGGGAAATAAAGAAGCGACTAGACTGGATTAACCCCCGCCACTGAGTGAGATTGTTATCACCAAAGTGGAACCTCTTGCATACGACAGCCCCAGCCCCAGCCCAAGCGAGGCCCAGGCCAGGCCACCATGACATGAGTAGACTAAGAATGGAGGGGGGATCATGGCGATCGTGGACCAATGGATAGAAAAGCCACTGGTGACATTTTCGGGGTTTGTAACGTTATTATTATTTGCCTCTCTCTCACTCTGGAGCTGAAACTGAATTAGGGGCGCCGCCACAGAATTAATTAACTGAGTCACCGAAGAGTGTGAGTGAGTGAGTGAGTGAGTGTGTCGCACCTACTGCCAAGACAATGAGAGAAATGACAGCCCTGCTCATGCTGTGTTGATCTTGCAGCCAAGCCAACAGAAAGATGGAACCGGTATTGGTAAGGTTATAAAATAAGCTGACAGAAAAGACAAGAACAGAGAATTAAACCAACAAACAGTACAGTAACCAACATATTCTTTTCTGATCTGATCTGGTCTTGGTCTGTCTCAGTCAACTAACTCTGCTGTACGGGAAATCCGTGCGGGGTCGGACCAGCTAATGTGTAACATTTCACCCTCGCTTGGTTGGTTGCTTTAATTATTGTCCGTCTCTGGTCAATCGCATTAGATCCTTGTTGTGCTTGGCTACCCTACTGTACCTCTGAGGGTGGAGGTGTCAAAATAAAATGACCTAAATGCTGGCCTAAGCGGGCATACGGTGACTAAGTTATTCCGTCTTGTATGCTTACAGCAGTTAATTCCTTCTGACACCCCGGCGACCCTCAACGCAATGCAAGCTGCAAGGTAGAATCACACAATCTTTTAACCTTTCCTCTTACTCTTACATTTACTGTGCCGTGTGTTATGGCCGATCTGTAGGATACTGTCTGTATCCGTGCTTTTTTGCCTATCTTATTACTCTTGTTTTGCATTTGTTTGTTGGTTACACCACTTTCCCTTTTTTTTATTGCTTTTTTTTCTTTCTTTCTCCTTCCCCTTCCCGTCTTTCCTTCCTTCCTTCAAGGGATTGACTGTTCCACAAAGAACGGGCAGGCATTCCCGCCCTAACGTCTCTTTCCCATTCCTTCCCAATTTTTTTTTTCTACTCTTACCCGGCCGGGCTACTCGGTCTTCTCTGTCTGTGCCCTTGGAGATCCCCGCTGTCAACCGTCACGCGAACCCTGAAATGACTTTTCACCCGTCACAATCGGACACCTTTTTTCATTCTCGGTCCAGCTCCAGTAACATCCCCACTAGCCTTGACCCTAGTCAAAGCCCATGCCCATGCCCACGCCCACGCCCAAGCCCAAGCTTAAGTCCAAGCTCCAGATCCAGGTCAATTTGTTCAGGCCAGTCTATACCTATACCTATACTCGTACCCGCACCTACCGGCCGCCCTCTTCTCGATCGCATCCAACAGGAGCTGAATGCATGTGCATGCAAGCGGAGCCTGCCAAATTCGCCCGCGCCCGAAACTAATCCCCCCTACAAAACAGTCAAACAGGACAAGGACCTTACCTTTACTTCTATTCCTGCTGACCCGACCTGCATCTGCATTAGCACCAGCGCCCAGGAAAAAGACAAGATTCGTGCAATCATCATTCGTAAACAACAGCAAATTGAATCCGATTACCAAGACAGAGCCAGAGCCACGTGCAGGGATACTCAAGTGGCGTACACGCGCCATGTCAACAGCCCAGCAAATTCTCTCATTAACACACTCCAGATCCTCTTCAGCCGCCCGGGGCTGAAATCCCTCGACATGAATTCCGCCAACTTGATTGACGCTGTCAATCTCAGCGCAGACACAGATGAGGCCTCATCATCTATTTTAGCACAGAAGCGAAATTCTAGTTTAGGGAGACGATACAGAACCAACTTTACAACTTTTACCGCCAATCGCCACGGGGTCTTTGAGGTGCGATACGCTTACGTGGTCCCAACGAGGTTTAATCTCACGATACTGACTTTTTTATTTTTCACCAGGCGCGCAAAAGGAAAGGGAGTTATAACGTCGCACACAGTTGCAAGCGTGCGCGGGTAGAGAGTTCACGAAAATCAGTGCATTACGACGCGGTTTATCAAAATAACAGGGCGGCCAAACAGCACATCATTGTTCGCAGCCCCACTGATATTTCGAAGCAACCTGCAGAATACCACATCATACGATGTGACACTCATAACATTAGCTTTGACAAGAACCCTGTTCACAACGCCGCGAAGCATTTGCGCGCGCAACACGACGTAGCGGATGCTGATCATGACACCGTCATCGAGCACTTTGGTGTTAAAGTTATCGAATGCGACGATGAGAAGTTTGAGCAAAACAACAAGGCCGCTCAGGAAGCTTTCAAAAAGGGACAGAATGGCGCCGACGATTGCATCATAGTTCAGGGAGATTTGCCTCCAGTGGAATCTCCACAAACGGCAAGATTCAAAAGGCTGAGTCTACCGGCCCAACGCATAAAACGTCGGAAAGCAACACGGTCGCAACTCAGAAAGGGAAAACAGGAAGACTACGACTACGAACTCGAACTGGTTCCCGGCAAAGTCTACGCCATCTACTGGAACGAGACCAAATCGTGGTTCCCCGCCCTACTCCTCCCTTTGCACGATTTAGCGTCGATTGGTATTCATGAGTCATTCCTTAAGATGGGCCTCGTCAGACCAACACCGCTATGTTACGAGTACGATAGCTCGAGCCAAACATTTACTTGGGCCAACGGCTACGAGGATGGCGGACCTCGGTGCCTGGAACGACACTATCCATTTGTCTTTTTTGAAGAGGAAGAGAAAAAGTTTCCCGAGGAATGCCACAAGGCGTGGATACCGCTCTATGATATCATGCCCTGGAATGAGGACGAAGCTAGGAGGATCGACCACAGCGAACGGGCCTTGGAATACCTACGGGAGAAAGCAGCAGAAAATCAGCGAGAGATTTCAGATTCGATAGATGAAGGTAAGTCTTTACGAACTGGTACGTTGAAATATTCTGACCTGGAGTGCGATCCAGTATCGGAATCGGGCTCCAACGAATCTGAGCTTTCTTCACTAGTGTCAGAGTCTTCTGCAGGCCAACAACTTGCAGAGGAGGCTAAGGCCGCAAACCTCGATACTCTCGACGAGCTAGAATTCCCTGAGCAGTCCACTGAGGCCTCCGACGGTATTGGCGTCCATCAGCAGCACGAAATTCGACCCGAGAGTCAGCCGGAGGAATTGTCGGATGATCATGAGATGGAGGACGCTTCTTATGAAACCCAGGAAACCCATATCCCACAGATCGACGACCCAGAACCCGAGATCGACGAACCAGTAGCGACCACAGTAGCTATGGCAGAGACAGCGGCGCAAGAGGGAGCGTCAAGAAACCAAGACATTCAACCGGCAGAATCTCAGGCTCAAACGCGAGACGCACCAGCCGCAGACGATGATGAGATGGACCTGAGCCCCTCAGAAGCAACAAGCGAGCTCAATGACGATGCGAGAAACCGCCCACTTGAAACTACTTCTGAGGCACAAGAAGTCACCGAACCACCGAAAGAAATGTCGGAAGATGCGGATCACAGCGCGGAATCAGATGTCCATATGATGGAGGCTGACGAGGAGGATGCCGCAAATGAGAAGCCAGAACAAGATGACGACCAGGCGAGAATAGAACCCCAGGACGACTCTGTGCAAGACGAACCCGCGCGCGAGACTAATACAGACGAGGCCAAGAATGGATCAAAGGAACCAGACCTAAACCTCCAATCCGAGGTGGATCATTCGGCAAAGTTTGAATCTAGATGTTCTGGGGAGTCGGGTTTACCGAGATGCAAATCTGGAGAGCAGCCCGGATCAACACGTGAGACTGATCAGGATGGTCTCAAGACTAAGGAATCGGCCGATAAGAAAATCGCAAATAAGAACCTCCCTAAGCTGAACTCGACGCCCAAAGAACTAGCCTCAACGGAGAAGGCTGCTTCATCCGAAGAAGTGAGCTCTGCAGAGAAGCCATCTAAACCAGATCTGAAAGTGTCAGCTTCGCTCGACAAACCACAACAAGGCTCCCTTTCATCAGCCGAGCTTGAAACCCTATTGCAGGAAGGTGAAAGTTTGTATGACCAGCTTTCACATTCCGAATCCATTTCACAGCAAGATACCAATACCCCTCCCAGTTCGACTTCCTCTGATGATAGTAGTCTTATGATGGCTCATAACCCCTTCGATGGTATGATGGTTGAATCGAACTCTGTTGAGACTGAGACATCTCGATCACACGTCAGGATGGGTGAAGACCGTGGTAGGCCTAGTAGTCAAGCGCTGGCTAAGGAAAGTTCAAGCCAACATCATCCTTTATATGCTGAAGTTGGCGAACGAGCATCCCTCCACTCCCGGTCAGTGTCTCTTAGTAGCGAGACACAGCGGTTGTCACTGGACGAGGCAAGCCAGCGAGGTCCGGCACCCAGCAACACTGTACAGCAGCCTTCCTACGCCGAGATGGGACGTGGTGCTTCGACGCCGTCCCGACCTTCTACCAGAGATGGCAGGGTTTCTCAGCAACATTCACCTATAGCTTCAACGACCCAACGTGCTTTCACACCAGCAAATTCATTCACCGCCATCAACCAGTCCCTTGCACGACCTTCTCCATACGCCAGCACTGGTCCAAGAGCGTCTACGTCTTCACGGCCATCTACTAGAGACCGCGAGATTAATCATCAGCATTCTCCTTATTCTGAAATGGGGCAGCCCGCTTCCACGTCCGTACGATCAACTACAGAACCCCCGCCTCGAAACCTATCGGGGCCAGGAGCTTCTTCGCACTCTCGTCCGTCACTCAGAGGTGGCGAAGGAGTACAGGTTCAGCCACCTAAGCGACGAGAAGGCTTCACGGGAGCTCATCATGAGGCTCGATTAGTGTCGAAGTCGCCGCCAGTTCAGATGCCACTTCCTGGAGCTGCGGCAAGGGATAGGCCACAAGTGCAGTCAGGCAGTCCACTACAGCAAGTGACCGCTTCGCCATTGAGGGCACCTTGCGAAGTATCACAGCCTAGCGGCATGCGCCCACCTTCCCAAGCTGCTGACGGTCCACGACAGTCGGCTGATGCTCCTTCAATAAGCTCTGGGGGTCTTCGACACCCGCATGCGCAGTACATCCCATCGCCACCTGCGGTGAATATGGCATTATCAAACCCTGGATCAGCATCCAGCCAGTACCGAGAGACAACCGCCTCATCAGCCCATGAACCGACCACCAGGAATGTGCAACCCACACCTGCATCTCGAGCAATTTCCAACCCGGCTATTACGTCCCAGCCGCCCTATGCGCCAGCCACCTTCGGCCGCCCTTCTATCAACGGTCATGTAGTTCGCGAGGGGCTGCCTTCAAGACAGCCAGCATTACAAAGCCCCCGGCTCCCTTCTATTCCCCAAAACACTCCCGCGCCACCGGTCACTGAGTCTCCAAGACTGTCCTATGCGAGCACCTCCCGATCGAGCTCCCTGTCTCAGAGTTACAAAGTACCTGTGACTCAGCCACTACCGTCACCCCGGGTGTTGGCAGGCGAGACATCACCCGCCCAGGACTTTCGTATACCAGCTTCACCACACCAGCCGGTTAGAGAGCTCCCCAGACCGTATGCGACACGTGGACAATCTTGGTCACACGTGCCGCCGTCTCCGCAACAGACATCGGTGAGATTGCCTCCTCCAAGCACTCTTACCCATGGGCACCCGTCACCGCCGATCGGCGCATCTCCGCGCTTGCAAGCCATGGAAGTTCCTCGCCCTGGCTCAGCCATTCATGGGAGTAGACCTCCCACATCTCCTCGACAGTACGCAATGAGTCTTTCTCGTCCAGGCTCTGTTGTTCATGGAGCACAGGCACCGAGCGCGGCATCGTCTCCACGGCTTGCGACAGCGTCGGCCACTTCACCAAGACCAAGTACTGCTAACAGCATACGTGGTCCACCATTGAATGCCATGTCCCCACGCCAAAGGACATCGTCGGTGGCACAAATGGAACCTTCCAGACCTTCAATTAGCGAGAGCCGGGAGAGTTCTTCCCACGGACCCCTACCACCACTCCGTCACCAAGGAAGCAATTACATACCTGCTTCCTCAGTACCTGAGTATACCCGGGCACCGCCGTCTACTGTAAACCATGCATATACACACCCCGACATCAATACCCAAAATCATCATGACCACTCATACTCATACAGAAGTGGTTCCCAAAACCGGGATTTAACACCACGGTCTCACAGGCCTGCTTACCAAGTCCCTGTTCAACAAGGAAACCCCCCACCGAGACTTGATTCTCTTCTCACCCTTGTCTCCCCACCCGTCGCTTTAAAGATTCAAGAGAAAACCGGTATGGGCCACGATTTACAACCTGAGGATTACCTCAACTACGACAACAAGTATCAATGTCTCTTTTGTCGAATTGGTATCGCCGAGCGGGCGGTTTTTATTCAGCACCTGGACAGGTTTTGTCCTTATACTCAACCAGACCCTAATAAACCAAAACAGGCGAAACAAGTTCGCCGCTAGAAGTCATTATCTGTCAAGTTCGGATTACCTGCATGCCATCTTTGAGCATGTGCGAGTAAAGGAATACTTTCTTGTATATATTTGTGGGCAAGGAAAGCATAAAAAAGTCTCGGGCAAGGTGTTTTCCGACTGAGGAATTATTTCCTTAGATCCGGCGTTAGGCTATTGTTTCGGGAGTGGTTAGGTGTTATCAATCTGGCTAGGTAGAATATTGGAGTAGGAGAATAGTTATACTGAAGTATTTACGCTTTTAACCCTCAAACCGTGCTAGTATGATAGAAGATTCATCGAATCCATTTCCATATGTTGTACTATCATGTCACAAATATTTATGCACGGGGCGTGCGTTTGACAGCGGATTCGAATTAAGACATAAGTAAGCTATCAACGAATAACACAAACTGTGCTTATTGAACCATCTTCTCGTCAGTCTTCGAGTCACTCCCTGCTCCGCCTTCGACGCCAGCAGTGTCAAGACCCAGCTGAGCCGTATCCCAGCCTTGGCTCTGAAGATACTCGCGGAACTTTTGATCTTCGAGGGTAATAGTATCCTGACCAATATGAGGAATGCAAAAGAAAACTATAAGAGCCGAAAGAATACACAGACTAGAGGATACCCAGAAAGGATATTGAGCGCTTTGAGTCTCGTTGCCACCAGCAGCCTGGATGTACGGAAACACATATGTGCCAACAAACGCGCCAATCTTTCCAATTGCCGCAGCAATACCGTAGTATCGACCTCGGACTCCAGTGGCGCATGTCTTGGCTGCAAGAAGACCGATATTGTTTCCAGGACCCAGTTCACCAAGAGCTTGGAAGATACCAAACACGACGGCGAAAGCAGCGATTTGGCTTGAAATCTTGTCATAGACACCAGCCATGATGAAGCCGACAATGGCTTGAAGCGTAACACCGAGGATGAGAGTGTATCGGGGACCGATCCAGTCACTGACGAAAGCACCGATCAAGGTACCTGGTAGATAGAACATGTTGACTACGGTGTTCCAGCCAAAGACTGTGGTGAGAGGTGCGTTGTCGCCGTAGATACCTGACAGAATGGACGAAGAGTAGATACCGAAAGCGTAGGATGAGAACTAAGAATGTCAGCTAAAGGATCCACGTATAGATGGAGAGCTTACGTTGTAGAGGAACCAGACAAGGCTGACAGCGAAAAGCCTGAACCAGTAGTAGCGCAGAACCAATGAGTATGGTGTTTGGCGTCTCATGGATTGCTTGGCAAACTCCTCAGGCTCTTTGAGTCGTAGTCGTAGGACAAAAAGGATAAGAGGAAAGACAACGCCAATACCAAGACTCGTTCGCCAAATGGTACCATAGTTGGCGTTGTGAGCGGCGGCAGCAACGACATCTGTATCGTGTTAGCGATATGACTTTTGATTGTTGAGGCGACTTACAAGGAACGAAAGCGCCAATGACAAAACCGAAGTCGATCATCGAATTGGTGAACAGGATGAACCATCTATTTCGGGTGCCCTTCTTCATTTGACCACTGGACTCTGCGCATCCAACGCTACCTGCCGGATATTCACCTGAGTTTATTAGCACAACTTGATTTCCCACTGATTCAAAGAACATTTACCTCCGATGCCAATACCAACAAAGAATCGCCAGGCAGTCAACATGTTGAACATTCCAACGGGTTCACCGTGCCAGTAGGAACCAGCAGCCAAGGCGGTAAAGATAATAAGAATAACAGTAGACACCATGAGCGTATTTGTTCGCGACCAGTGGTCGGCGAGGAAGCCAAATACGAGCTGACCAACGACGGTGCCTACAAAGGCAATATCAGAGACGTATTTGAATGCATTCGACTTTACGTAGACATCTCCATATTGTCGCCGCAGCGTGGTGTTGACGGAGCCAATGACCTGAGCATGTTAGGAAATTCTTCACAAAATGACCACTGTAGAGCTCACGTTGTTGATGTAACCATCCGAGAAAAGACCAGCACCGCAAGCGAAGACTGGAAGAACTGTCTCCATCCAAGGTCGTTGAGGAATATCATCTTGGACTTCATCGTTATGACGAGCCTCAGCAGAAGCGTCACCATCGGATTTCTTCCTAAAGCCTAGCATCGTGGTGTGTTCACTAGGACTGATAAATCACAGTGATGTTGTGCAAAGAAGATAAAGTGCGTGCACGCCCAGTCACAGTTATACAAAGCGGAGGAAACAGGCAGGGTCACGTTTTGCGGTCAAGGAATAGGTGATGCCTCGGGTAAGAGCGATGGGCTCGGTGTCACAGGATGGAAGTCTTGAATTTAAAGGAAAGAAGGAAAATCCCGCTAGACAGGAAAGGATGGTATCTGTGAGGTAATACAATGAGGGAGATAAGCTTGCAAGACCAGATGCAACCAACAGACGATCCACAGTCCCAAGTCCTTTTCAGCAGCTCGTTAGACAAGCTCTGCGAATCATTACGTACACGAGAACAGGCAGTCGCTTGGAATAACAGGTCGCCGACACCGAATCAACTCGGCAGGTCGTCCAATTGACTTTGACGAAGCCTCTATGAAGCGTCGATTTATTACCGAATTGGGCTTTCCGTGGCTTGCTGCTCGGCTCAAAAATGCCGGAAATTGCCCTCCGACCTGTCATTGCGCAGAGCCTACGCTAGGACGAATATGTTAGGTGCAAGATGCCTGTTCGTTCCTCCTGATATCAATAATCGGCTGTTATTTTTTGTCAATCCATCGCTTCGATTGTTTAGTTGGCGATGGACCCAGAAATTAAGAAACGGCCCGACCTGGGGGAGGGTCAAATGCCTGGGGAAAGTTTTCGAAGGCAGTAGAAACTACTAGATAGAATCTCCATGCCTCTACAGATGAACTGGAACTAATGCGCAACAAACAGTGCTGTAGATTACGGGGAATTATTCCCTGCGCACCGATGGGAATATCATGGGCACACGAGCATTTTCTACAAGGAGATTCTGTTACGGAAGAGGCGCTGCAATGTTCAGGTGAAGCCGATGTAACGTTGTTTTTGTGGCTGTTAGTTTAGCAGTATATGAGCTGTAAATTGTTGCTCGACGCTAACGAAAACAGCCGCCTCTATAGCTCAGTGGTAGAGCGTTGCACTTGTAATGCAAAGGTCCATCGTTCAATCCGGTGTGGAGGCATGCAAACAATCTTTTTGCCCTTTTCCCCTGCAGTGTCAATCAAACTTATCGTTATCGCTAATGGTTTTAATTTTGGTTTAGACTTTTACTCTACACCTTGATTGACTTTGCATTGGACTATATGCAGGGCTATTCACGTCAAACAGTTATCTAAAGAGTGTAAACAAGCTTTCCTCCAGACACCTTATCAGCTCGCAGTTCGTCTAGTCCTTTCAGAATGCCTTCGAAACCATTGCCGCCTCGGTTAACATAGGTCTGTGGAGCCTTGAGTTTACCCTCCTCAAGGAGCTGTCGGGTGACCTCCCAAAAGTCCTTGGCAAATTCAAACTCATCAGGCTTGGGTGGTGTCTCAGAGCCCTTGACGAACCTCTCTCCAAAGATGGAGTACATCAGAGTAACATAGGGTCCGTCAACTTTGGGGTTCACGTCCAACAATTGCTTTTGATCTACTGGAAGGAGAGTAGCGTACTTCCCGCCCTCTGTGCTTAGCGATCCGGCGCAGGTGGCTGCTCCTAGACCGGTGCAGTCCCAAGCGAGCTTCAAGGTTCTATTAGTGTATTTGCGGATCTCTTCTGCAACGTTGGAGGATTTGTAGTCAAAAACAGCTTCTGCTCCAAGGGACTTGAGATAGTCGAAGTTGTGTGGGGAAGCTGTTGCGATGACTCGCAATCCTGATAGCTTCGCGAACTGGATGCCGTAGATGCCAGTTGCAGTGCTTCCGCCATAGATGAGAATGAAGTCGTCACTCTTCTTAGCTTCGTTGGGTAGCGGTAGACCCAGAGTCTTATAGAGTCCCTGACCCTGGTCATTGGTCAGCGTCAGCTCATCGCTTTTAGTAGACAAATACTTACTACAGTCGCGATAGAAATACCGAGGGTAGCAGCTTCTTCGTCGATCACATTATGAGGTGTCTTGATTTGAACATCGCCTTTAGCAACAATGTATTCTGCAAATCCTCCGTTCTCATGCTGCGTTCGATCACTAAAGAGGGTTAGCGACGAACATCAATTTTCCAGTAAAACACTTACCCTCCATGTACTACTCCGCTAATACGATCACCCTTTTTGAAAGGCTTGGTCACTTTACTTCCAACTTCTTCAACGACACCAGCATAGTCGCATCCGATTCGGGAGCCAGCATCGGCGACTTCAAAGTCGATATGCTTCCAGTCTGTGGGGTTGATACCAACAGCATTGACTTTGACAAGCACATAATCGTCACGGAGCTTGGGCTTTGGGACTTCTTGGATAGTGGCTTTGCCCTTTTCAACCATAACGATGGCTTTGGTAGTCATGGTGGCGGTTTTGTATGAACGATAAGGAATGATGCGATTGATCTGGCGTAAAGACAAGTATGGAATCGTTGAGCTTTTGTAGAAGATCGAGGTCACTAGTGGCGTCATGATGGTGGACTAAAGTGACGCTCTGCGTCATTAATAAGTCTTTGTGCTATGGTACATATCATGCCGTGAAGCAAAGATTATAAATCTCCCTCAATCAACCGTATCATGCACGGAGTTTTTGATAACAATTCCACTTCTAATGGAACATCTTGGCTTCTTAACTTAAAACCATGAATTTATAAGCTCGAGTCTATCGATAATGCCTCTGATTGGCTATATGAGCTTCAACGTTATAAATAGAAAAAATAGTATTCGTAATCAACTCCTCTCGAATGAGCTCATATAGCACTCGTGATTGATCAGCTCTAATCCTTGGTAGCAATTGCGACCGTGACCAACGCATCGTTGCGATATACCTGCGTCTTATCAGGATTGAACCCTGCTTCCACCAATTCACTTTTCATTTGCTCCTCTTGTGAAGATCTGTCTTGTACTGGCATAGGAGAACCGGCGCCTTCGAATGAGCTAACTATAGCGATTCCTCCAGGCTTGAGGGTTCGATGAACTTCTTCCAGAGCGAATTTCGCAGCCTGAGCAGATTGGAATGGCCAATTGCTGAAAGAGTGGCTGAAATGGTTGCTTGAAAAGTCCAGATCCTAATGTCCAGTTAGTATTGAGACCTCCAAGGCGCAGCGCGATTAGGACTCACTCGAGCATCCATGACATGAGCCTCCAAAGGCCATGTGTTTCGCTTGGCCTCCTCTTCGCAGCACATGACAAACTGAGGGTTGTCATCAGTCGCCTGGATACGAAAGCCCTTCGCGGATGGTGAAGCCCTAGCTATGATGGCTTTTGACACAAGCCCAAAACCACAGCCATTGTCGTGGATCAGGTCCGTTGACTTGATTGGGGCAATGAGGTTAAGTGAGAAGTTGACAAAATCGTTACCGCTACCCCCCAGCTCACCGGAATCTTCTGTTTGCCGCTGGGTCATTTGTTTTGTTTCAAAGGCCAAAGACATTATAATTAGAGATGGTTAGGTTGCGGTGAGCAAATAGTGATCTCATGGTGAGAAACAGCATATTTAAGCAGAGACAGTTGTCCACTCCCTTATCTTGCTGACAAGAATGAGGCGGCCTGCGGTGAAGAAAGTGGAGTGGAATCATAGAAAAAGCAAAGAAATGGCCCTGTTTGGGCATTCTTTTCAGCTGCCAAGGATGCTGCAACAATTTGACACCAATACCTCGCAAATACGAAAAGAATGTGCTGTAATACGACGGGTCAAAGCGTAAGCTGATGTGAGGCGTGGTGGGTTGATTGTGGTTATGACTTTTCTACGCGAATCTCTCGCACTGGATTGATTGGCTGGTAGTACGCTTCCAAGTCGAAGCCGAGAGCATAAGAGACGAAATAATTTGGTCACCTTATGCCAGCTTAGGCTAGCAGTTAGGCTACTTTATTTCTGAAGCCTAAGCCTTGGAAGATAATTCTACTGACACCCACCCACCTCCCTCTTACTCACTATTCACGAAAAGCGAACAGTATCTAGCACAGCGTTTTAGAAGATATACAAACGAGAACGTTTTCTGCCAAAGTTTCCTATTGAACAAAACCATTCTTAACACATTTGTACTTCCTGTTGATCTTTGCAATCGCTCTCTTGCCATCATGACAGTTCAACCCCGCTGTGGATCTTCCTCTACGAAGCCGCCTGTAAGATCCAGAATATACCAGACGTAAGGTAAGGAAGGGTCTTTGAGGGGTCTTGTTTAAACCAGAAGAGGCTACATCTCGACTTCTCTGGTATAGGATAGGGGATTGTAAGGCTGAAAACGTGAAGATGAACAAGGCAACTCCCGAGTCAGTTCCGCGGAAGAGATGTGGAGGCTTCTTCCCCGCAAACCACATTCCAGAGCAAGCGGAAGAGTGAGATTCCATTATGTCGGAAGTCAGAAAGTGGAGATCGGAAGCCGGGTGTTGGATTTCTTGGTTATTAGTTCGCTCACGGACTCGCCGGCTGTGTCTATGACGGAAGTATGGGGACTTTATAAGATATCAACATCAACGATTGTTCTCCTCAAAGTCAATAAGAGCAGAAATAACTCTCCTCAATCTCTTGGCTTCGTCCTTCATTTATCACAAACCACATACAATGGCTGAATCAACAAGCAGCCAAAAGCCGTTCGACATTGCTATCGTCGGCGGTGGCATCGCGGGCCTCACTCTTGCCATTGCTCTTCACCGTCGCAACATCCCCGTTACCCTCTACGAACGGGCTGATGACTTTCACGAGATCGGAGCTGGTGTCTCATTCACGCCCAATGCTGTGCAGGCGATGAAGGTCTGCCATCCTGGTGTCCACGATGCTTTCCACAAAGTATGCACCTGGAACGCCTGGGAATCTAAGAAGGAGACTTGGTTCGACTTTTTGGACGGCACCACAGAAGAGGACAAGACTGAATTCAGCATCAAAACTTCTCTGGGTCAGAATGGAGTTCACAGAGCTCACTTCCTTGATGAGCTTATCCATCTACTGCCCTCGGATAGAGTGCAGTTCGGCAAGCAGATTGAGGAGGCTCATGAGGATTCCGATGGAAAGATCCGCATGACCTTTTCTGATGGTTCAACAGCACATGCCGATGCTTTGATCGGTTGCGACGGAATCGGTTCTCACGTCCGAAAGTTCATCGTGGGAGACAAGCACCCATCTGCACGACCGCAGTATTCACACAAGTACGCCTACCGTGGTCTTATTCCCATGGACAAGGCAATTGAGGCTGTTGGTGAGGAAAGAGCACGAAACGCGTGCATGCATGTAAGTTGATACGAGTTACCTTCAAGACGGATACTGACGAATACCAGATGGGACCTGATGGTCACATCCTGACATTCCAAGTGAACCATGGCGAGAAGCTGAACATTGTCGCTTTCCGCACCGATCCGAATGAGTGGGATAACCCCAAAAAGATGACAAAAACTGCTCATCGACAAGACGCTCTTGATGATTTCAAGGGATACAACAGTCAAGTGCGAAATCTCTTGAAGCTCACAGAAGAGACTCTCAGTGTCGTATGTACTTTCTTCCTCTCATATGAGCTTAATACTAACAATCATAGTGGGCAATCTTCGACACAGGCGACAACCCCATCCCTACCTTCTACAAAGGCCGGACAGCCATTCTCGGCGACGCCGCTCACGCCTCAAGTCCTCACCACGGCGCAGGAGCTGGATTCTGTATCGAGGATAGCGCTGTCATGGCAGAGCTACTAGCCGACAAACGGGTACAGACTCGCTCAGACCTCGAGGCTGCGTTCGCAGCTTTCGATGCAGTGAGGAGGGAGAGGACGCAATGGCTTGTGCAGAGCAGCAGATTTATTGGCGACGCTTATGAGTGGCGAGCAAAGGGTGTAGGAAAGGATTTCGTTGGTATTGAGAGGGAGATTAATGAGAGGATCACGAAGATTTCGGACGTTGAGATTGCCAGGTCTTGTGAGATGGCCTGGGAGAAGTTTGGTGAGAAGCAAGCTTGATAGTTTTCAAGTTTTTAATAATACTTTTTACACACACTCGACCAACCATGTGAGATAACGAGTGTCCTATACTCACTTTAGAAGGCGTATTTGTACAAATTTAGTCAAATTTGCAGAAACATATCCGACTTGACGAAACAAACAACAAGGTCTCGCCGGAAATATACATGAGATTTTAACAGAAACCAAAATCAGATCATGATATCCCACCCGCCATCAGGCCTGGAACAAGATGGTTAGTGTCTCCCAATAATCGATTCACAACGTCATCAACGGTATTGTACTTAAAAGAGTGCCTATCTCGCTGCGCTTTGGGCATCTTGGTGATATCATAATGCTGTCCACCAATACGCGTTGGGCCATCGCCATGTTTGTTGCCGTAAGCCTTGAGCTATATCATCCTATTAGTCGATCCATTCTAACGAACGCGAAAAACGTACCTGGGTTCCCCAATTGACCTTATCCCATCTCGACATATCCTTGGCTCTCTTATCACGCTTATCAACAATCTCATCATAGTGCTTGTCAAAGTTATTGGGGGCAGTGAGTTCGATGTCCGCCTCTTCAGCGAGGTCGATAACCTTATAAATCCAAGAGCAGCACTCCTCAGAGAACTCGTAGTCGGTCTGTTCTCGGCCCCAGCGGATGAGCATGAAGAGAACTAGACCGAGGTTCTTGATTTCTGAATCAGGCTTGAAGACGTCTTGCTTCTTGAGTGCGTCGATGGTAGCGAGAGTGAGATAGCCGACCATTTCGCTGATAGATTCACACTTCTCGGTGTCCTCACACACTGCAGATTCATTAGAATACGTCGCCAGAATGGTGACTGTCTTACACTTAATCTCATAGCTGACGAGGCCACTACGAAGAATCAGAGCTAGACCCTCAACTTCAGGCCAGAAGTCACGATAGCTTGCCTTGGCCTTGAAGACAGAGTTGAACTGGAGGAACTGTGCGCCAGTTAGTTATGGTGCAAAGGCACACGAAACTTGTCAATACTCACGATGTTCTCCATGAGCTCATGCATGCCATAAGCGGTGAAGTCGTTGTAGATGTGCAGGTCAAAGTCATCCTGATCGCGCTTGAGAGGTTCAATTTGCCACCAAGTTAAGCGATCATCGGCGCACATTGTGAAGTACCAAGGCCAATCAGGATGAAGCGATGCAAGTTTGCCATAAGGTTTCTTGTCTTCTCCCTCTTCTTCTCCATCCTTTTCACCACCCTTGCCCTTTTTTCTACTCTCCTCCTCCTCCTCATCTACCAAGCTCGAATCGACCGACTCTTCATCCTCTTCTTTCTGCTCCGAGCTAGGAATAGGCAAGCAGACAAAATCCCAATCATCATTCCCCTCATCATCAGGAACGGTGCCATCCTGCTTCATCGCTTCCTCTCTCATCTTCCACTTCGCAGCAGGCAGCTTAAGACCCGCCTTATGAGCCTCGAGCCAAGGGCCGTGATCCTCCCACCACTTGCGACTGTTCAAAGTCATGGAGCGATCGGGAATCGCGTCAATTGCAGCGACCCAGCGCGAGGGCATAGGTAGGTTCTCAATGACTTTTGCCTCTACGCATTCACGGGGCATGAATTGAGGCATCATGGATTCTCCTTTGGGACCTTTGGGGATGCGACGCTGGCGGGAGCCTCAAGGGGCTTGGGAGCTCTCGCCTTGCTCCTCTGCATTGCCCGTTCTCGCGCTCTTAGACGCGGGCTGGTTCTCTTCGGCGTCAGCGGCCGGGCGTTTGTTCTGGGATTTTCTGGGCGGCATTTTGTTATAGTTTATTGTCAAGATGATGATAGCACTAAATTACGTCACGCAACGACTGAGGGGAGTCGTGAATTTAAGGGGATGAAACTCAAATTTGAGAGCCGGGTGTAGCGTTACGTCACTACGTAGCCACACAAAAAGCAATTTTTGGTGTTCGTGCCTGACGCGTCGAGGTTACCCTGCACAGGACGTGTTTTTTGCGCCGATGGCATATAATCAAGCGACAGAGAAGGTAGTCTTAAGTTGATATGTGTAAATGAAGCATCGAAGATTACTTAAACGCCTCTGCTATTGGCTTGCTTGTGTCCCTCGTCGAGCAAATGTCGTTTGTGTGTTAGGCTAAAATTGGATTGAACGATGGTAAGTGCCTGCGTCTCAAAACCTCAAATAGACAAGGGGCGTGAAGCAAGTTTCCCAGGGTTTAAAGAAATGAACAGCATCAATCCACAGGGACCAATAATTAATAATTGTCGAGTATAAATGTCAAGAGACAGGGCAGGTCATCAATCCTTCTGCATCTTGTTCACAACCAAGACAAGCCCACGCGCGATTGATCTACATCCATTGCTCCACTAAACCAGGCACAAGAACGTCAACTCAATTCCCCAAATTTCCAAGCTTGGGTCAGAGATTCTTTCTTACCTTTCATGCCAAGAGCTCGCGCTTCGTCAATGACAGCTTGCGGGATCAGTTCTTCCAAGCTGTTCATCTCTGGTTCCCAATCAAGCGTCGCCTTGGCTCTGTCAGCCCCGGCGCGCGCATTGGTTCCCAGCAGCACGGATCCGCGAGGAATTAGACGATCAAACTCCTCAACCTCGACTTCATCCACTTCCTTGCTTGGGATCAGGTTGAAGTCATTTGCAGCGATGGCGACTCGTCGCGAGATGTCGCCAAATGACTATCCACTCTGTTAGCATGCTGCAAGCACTTGACGCGCATCAGAGAACCCACCATTTCTCCCACACCAGTAAAGAAAACTCCATTTGCGCCCCAAATGGCTTCATCTTGGTCGCCTTCAGCCGCCTTTTCCACTAATCGTAGAAATAAGCAACTCAAGTCCTGGATGTGAATGTTACCCCATCGACTCTCGCCAGGTCCAACCCGCAGTCCCCGCTGGCGCTTCAGTGTCGCTTTAGCGAGGTCCGGAATCTGCATGCTGCGCTGATTGCCAGGTCCACGACCTTTACCAAAAATGATCGGGGGAACGACGAGAGCTGTTTTGACAGGCGATTCTTGTTCCTTCACCGAAATGACATAGTTATCCACGGCGCGACTGGGATATTGTCTAATGAACGACTTGATTGAGTCGATGCCGCTCAGGTCATTGTAGATGACATCACTACCTGAGCCAAAGACCCGCGTCTTGTCGGCGAGTTCACCAGCTGCGAGTGCGCTTGCGCCCGAGATTTGGATATAGTACGGCGATTTAGAACCTTTGGGTTTGTTCGCAAGAGCTTCGTAGATGGTTTGGACGCTTTTTAGATGACCGGTAGCTGCCAGATCTGCAGGGACAGTGACATTAGCGAGCGGAACAAAAGCGGGGGGCTGTCTAGAACAGACGGATCACAATGTCGGCTTCCTTGGCTTCTTGAGCGATGATGTCTGTATCGTCGAGGCCGCCGTTGACGATTTCCACTTGCTGGAAGGCTTTCGTAATTGCAGCGCCCTTGGATGCGTCTCGGACCAAAGCGCGAACTCTATATTCAGGGTGCGATTTGAGCAGCAGATGGAGGAGGTCGCCCCCGATGTACCCAGAAGCTCCAGTGCTGTTTAGATCCATGTTAGCTGATGGAAGCCGCTGAGAGAGAGAGGGACACTGACAGAAAGATTCTGGTCATGGTTGATGTTGTTTGAGATCAGTAAGTGCAGAATGCAATTATTATGAAGCTTTTCTTTTTGGTATGGGCTGAAGAAGTTGTCAGGCTGGTCTGCACCTTCCTTCATTGTGCAGTGTTCCAGCGTGCTTACAGGCTTTAGGCTCTCAAGCGCTGTGCCGAGGCCTGAGGTTTCCACTTTCATGTTGTTTCGCAACAAACATTGCTTCAACTTGAACCACCGCAAAAGAGTGCCACGCTGCAACGACATCAGAGAATCGGTTATTTGGCCTCAAGAAGTGTTAAAGCTCAGTCTGACCATCGAACCTGCGCTATAACACCGTCGACGCATCTATGCCACTCCGATTTACTGGGCAGGCTTTGGCCAAGCACCAAACGCGTCCGAATTCGCGTCCTCGAAGCAACCCTACTGCAGATGCGACAATCCCACAATCGATCGGAACATATCTTCCTAGAATCCTTTAACATGACCACGATTGGTCCCGTCCAAGCCATTCGAGATTTGGCTACGGAGCACGAACTGTCACTCAGAACGACCCCCGCAATCCGTGATCCACACTTCGGGACAAGACACCCCGAGTATGATCCCCTCTCGCCGTCAACATGTCATGGCTTCGCGATGTCCCCAATAATACCGCGTGGGGTTTTCGAGATTGGGGGTCACTTTCGGCCCGCTATATAAGCATGGTCGACGCTCCGCTCCCCAGTTCTAACCGACGAACTTCCCTACGAACGTCAACACCATGGCTGAAGATCAAGCATCGAGAAAACGATACGCCGTCGTCGGCACGGGCGGCCGATCAAGCTTCTTCTACTCAGCTATCGCGACCGACTACAACAAGACCTCCTGCATCGTAGCCTTCTGCGACACCAACCAAACTCGCATGAACTATGCCAACTCGAAGCTCACGTCCCTCGGGCACAGCCAAGTCCCGACGTATCTCGCTAGCAACTTCGACCAGATGATCAAGGAGTCCAAACCCGACGAGGTCATCATTACAACTATGGACAGAACGCATAACATATACATTGTCCGAGCGCTGGAACTGGGTTGCAATGTCATTACGGAGAAGCCCATGACGATCGATGCACCCAGGTGCAAAGAGATCTTCTCGGCGGTTGAGAGGACTGGCAAGAAGGTCCGCGTAACGTTCAATTACAGATATGCACCCCACAACACCAAAGTCTTTGAGCTGATCAAGTCGGGGGCCATTGGAAAAGTCACCAGTGTTCACTTCGGTATGTAGGAATGACAGGCGAACGAGGGCATAGGCTGACACGAGTATAGAATGGATGCTCAACACAAGCCACGGAGCAGACTACTTCCGTCGCTGGCACAGAGACAAGCGCAACAGCGGCGGTCTCTTAGTCCACAAGTCAACACATCATTTCGATCTTGTCAACTTCTGGCTTCAAACACGACCCCAAACTGTTTTTGCGACAGGCGACCTTGCTTTCTACGGCAGAGAGAACGCAGAGAAGCGTGGCAAGACCGAGTTTTATACGCGCGCGCACGGCAGTGAAGCCGCCAAGTCCGACCCCTTCGCACTACATCTCGATCAGAACCCTCAATTGAAGGCCATGTACCTCGACGCCGAACATGAAGATAGCTACTACCGTGACCAGAGCGTTTTCGGCGACGGGATTAGCATTGAGGATACGATGAATGTGCTCGTCAAGTATCGTAACGGAGCCAGTCTCTCCTACTCCCTCACAGCTTACGCGCCATGGGAAGGCTTCCGTGTGAGCTTCAACGGAACGGGCGGGCGACTTGAGGTCGAGATTGTTGAGAATAGCTATGTCAACTCTGGCGGCGACCAAGCTGCTGAGGGTTCTATCGAGAGTCGAAAGATCCTGCTGCGACCTCTTTTCGAGAAACCACGAGAGATCCAGGTTGAGGAAGGTGTTGGTGCGCATGGAGGTGGAGATACAGTGCTGCTGAACGATCTGTTTGGAACACCGGTCTCCGATGAGTACATGAGAGCGGCGAGTCACGTTGATGGAGCGGCTTCGATCCTGACGGGTATTGCGGCTAATAGATCCATTGCCACAGGTCAAGCTGTCAATGTGGACGATATTCTGATGGTCCCAGACTCTTGAGATAATTATATACACAGCTGCGATATACAATACAGCAAGTTTGATGACACTATCAGGCGGGTGTTAGAAGAATTATCCTCTCAGGCTTAGGCTACAGAAATAAAGTAGCCTAAGGTAGCATAAAGATCAAAATATTTTATCTCTTATGCTCTTAGCGGTCAATTCTTCTAACACCCTGACGACTATATAACCTCAGTCCCAAAGGGTATCAGCCATGGCGGACTTGACCAACCAGTCCTTACATACCCAGTCAACCCGCTTCGCAATAACGGGTATCTCTACAGTAGATACGTCAAGCATCCCGGAGGGGTCGTAAATATTCGCATCATCCATGTCGATAAGCGGTGCGCTATACTCATGATGCGCAACAACGACCTTGAAGGGACGAGCATAGCTAGAATCCCCTCCCTCTTCCAAATTCCACTCCTTTCCACCAATCGACCGCTTAATGTTCCAAGATTCTCTGCGCAGCACATACGGCATCGCTATGACGAGATGCTCGAGGGTGCGAGCTCTAGCGACGTTGTACCACAGTTGTTCCTCACCCAGGTTGATCTTGAAGCCGGATAAGCGTCGCATCTTGGGCCATATTTCGCCAAGTTCGAGTCCAGCTCTCCAGAACTCCAGAACAGGCAAACCTCCAAGTGTCGTAAGCTCTTCAAGATTGGTAAGTGCTCGTAAACCCTGTGAGAAGAGAGCGTCGATGTGCACGTCGATGCTGTATTGCTGTGCGATTCTGCGGTATGGCAGGTCAACGATGAGACGGCGCACGGAACCACCTAATCTGACAAGTAGGTCTCTGATCAATCCGCCTGTTCGAACGGACTGGATCTCTTCCATGCTGAGGCCAAGGTAGA
Source organism: Fusarium sp. NRRL 66335 (assembly GCA_004367055.1). Taxonomy (NCBI): domain Eukaryota; kingdom Fungi; phylum Ascomycota; class Sordariomycetes; order Hypocreales; family Nectriaceae; genus Fusarium; species Fusarium sp. NRRL 66335. The sequence goes on from QHHG01000167.1 coordinate 97,668, forward strand.
CGGAGGACACCTCAGAGAGCCGCATAACCCTGGGAAGAGCTGATGACAGGCCATTATCTTCCGAACCCTTGGACTCGGCCAAACATTTCAGAAAGCCTGTCAAACGAGTGATAGAGTCGATATATACACAATGCTGTCGTAGAAACCTCGTCGCGGGCTCATAGGTAGCTCTGCACACCCGACTCCAGGCGATTAAGTTCTGCACATCGGCGTGTCCGACATCGACGATGCGATTGGGGCGCCCGGGTGGTATTGTCGCTTCGAAAATTTGAAGGACTATTTCGTAAGGTATATAAAGATTGTGCGTCATATTGAGATGAATGGTGGCTGTGTAATCCCTCTGAACAATGGATGTGAAGTCAGTCTTAAAAGCGATTGAGTTTTCGCGGTTGCCTGTTAGGCTGCGGTTTAGGGAATCGACACGGGCCGCCGACAGCTGAAAGGAATATCCAGAGCAACAGGTTCAGCTTGCTAGGCAACGAAATTAATAGATCCCACCGTCTAATAGCTGGTGGTAACTGTCAATTATTTGTAACACCGCGCGACGCGGTTGAGTGCCCGAGTTCGTGCAAATTATTGATGGGACGATTGATGCACTGTAACGTCGACGAGTGTTGGCAGAAACAGCAGTCAGGATCCTAAATTTAGTGGTTGCTTGCAGGGCACCCCGCTAAGTGGTGACGAGTAAGTTGGAGGGTTGACTCCAGAAAGCCTTGCCTAACGGCAGATGGAATGGCCGAACCAATAATTCCTGCTGACGATACAAATGGATGCAACATGTAAACACCGACTTGCAAGGCATTCTTCACTGACTGATTGTCTCATTGCTGACCAGCCCCCAATTGATCAGCATCAGACAGCGACCAAACACAGCGACGCGGGCTGGCGGGGTAGGAATGCGGAGTAGCGTTTCGTCGGGTTTCTCTCACTTGCAATCAATGAGCTAATGCCCAGGCAGCCATTTAAAGAACAACATATTAAAGAATGCCAGGTATAAATCTCATCTCTAGATAATTCTCTTCATTGCATTCATATCTCCAAAATGACAACTAAAACTGGCTCTCCATCCTACGAGTCATCTTGGTACAATGACTCTGTGCGCTACGAGTACCTCCAGAGTGATCTCTTCTGGACCCTCGCCGTCTTCATCCTCGTCAATTGCTGGTGGTCCGCCAAACAAGTTGACTCGTTCGACACAACACCCAGCGAGCAACCAGTTACACCGTCAAGATTCTGGCTCAAATATCGCATAACTTCACGCCTTTACAAATACATCGTCTTTCTACTTTGCAGCTTGATCCTCCCACTGCACCTCCTTCATGGCTCTTGGGTCCTCAAGTCAGCGTGGCGAATCACTCTTGGGCTGGTCAATCGCACGTACCCTACCATGAAGCCACGCATCCTTGGGTTTCTTATTTACTCGCCCCTCACTGCTGTTATTTTACTTGGCTGGGCTGTTGTTTTGGGATTCGGGATTGTGATTGTGGGAACACAGGTTTTATTGGTTTGTAGGTTGTGGGAGATGACGCCTTTTGATCTTTCTTACGTGGAGGAGATCAAGGACAAGGTTGGAGGAGAAGGGGATTGGCAAGAGGTCAAACAAGATGACAGCGATTCGAAGAAGGACAAGTAGTTCGTTATCCAAGTCATCCATATCGGCAGAAGCTCATAGGCTTCAAGTCTATTTTACTACGATTCCCACAATTGAATCACGACAAGCTCGTTCGCCTCGGTTCTCAAACAGTGCCTTTTTGTACACCCAAGAAGCACCTCCAAGCTCAGCATCTCATAGCTGCTTGCGAGTCTTGTTGAAGTATCTCGATGTATCACCACAAGGCAGCTCAAAGGGAAGCGCATCAGCACACATGGACGCAGCGCAGCTGTAGTATCCCAATAGTCCGGAGATGAACCCAAAGACACCGGCAGCCGTCATCAGACCCTTCGCAACCTCGAGCTTTCCGTCAGCATGGGCGAAGTTTGAAGCCGCGTCGAGTGTGAAACAGAAGAAGATGGTGGTGAAGATGCCGAATGAGACGAGGTTACTAAGTTGCTGTCAGTGTCTGCGCAATGGTCTAGCAGGAATAGTCTTACATAGGTGCTGATCCCAGCATGAAGAACAGTGTCAAAACAGCCCAGACTAGAAGTCTCGTTAGCATCCAGTGAAATCAAGCACAGACAGGGTTAGACAAACTTAGGACGTAGAATCCGAGAGCGTTGTGATACTCTGGAGTTGCTCCGCCGTAAGACTCGAGGACACCAAGAGACGGGCAAAGGATAACTCCATAGCCGCCATAGAACACGGCTAAAAAGACAGAGTGAGTCTTGGGATACACAGCTTCTTTTGATCAAACTCACCATAGGCACTTAGTGCAGAGTATCCAAAAGTATTACCACGAGCCATCTCCCACTGAGCAGACACAAACATACACAGGCCAGCAGCAAGGCACAGGTTGCCGATGAAGATCGTTTGCGTCTCGACTCCCCGGAAACCCATCATCGACAGGGACAGAGTTAGCAGAGTGGTTGCGAATGTTCCCATGGCTAGAGGCGACTACGGTGCATGTACTGTTAGTCGTAGATCACGATCCGGAGAAGGTGGGTGTACAAACAGGGTTGCCAATCTGGTGTCCCAGGCTCACTGCCGTGGGCGCAGGGGAGTTGGAGCGGATCTCCTCAATGCTCTTAGTCGCCATGGTATCTCCTGGTGCAATTTTGAATATCTGACTGGTGGTCTACATCGAATCGCTAGACTTGGCGAGTCGCCCTTTTATAACCGTTCCCCTTCCCCATCCCACAAAGCTTTTCTTCCCTTACTACAGCCGCGTGTTCAACAGTTATGTAATAATTACCCTTCGTCTACCACATAACCTACATATTTACAACGCCATTGGGACGCAGGAGTTGAAAAACTCAGACTTTGTTGACTATGGAGGTAACCGTTAGCTAATAAGTGTGCGCCGGCCCGGGCTAGTCCCCCGATTCTCCCCGGGATCATTGCGGGGTTTGGTGTTTTCATGGGGTAATAAGGTATCACGGGTTAGTTAAAAAGAATGAAAGAAAATGAAAAGAAGAGACTTTGTGGGGAAATAGGTTTTGGCTAAACCGTGAGTATCCTGTTGTGTCTTGAATCTCGATCGTCGTCTTGGTTCCGGAGGGTAACGGTTTCTGGGGAAGTTACCGCTTAAATTGTTCTGTTTTTATGCTTGCGATCGCTCCGTAAACAGGTCAATGCGTACTCGCCAGTTCAGTCTGACTAGACTCAGAAATGGTCGTTGTTCTAGCAAAAATGCTTAAACAGTCAGACGGCAACATGTCACAGCGATACGCAAAAATGTGGTCCCGCCCAGGATCGAATCGGGGACCTTCTCGGTGTTAACGAGATGCCATAACCAACTAGACCACGGAACCAGTCCATTTATCGCTTATGCGTGTAGGATTATTTCCTTGGGCTAATATCTGCATTCTAGTGAGCACTTGCTAGCTGTATGGTGTAGGTTGAGCTTTGTGCGATGCTGTGGAAATGCAAAGGCTACCCGATTGAGAATGTTCAATAACCCATGCGATGCACAGACTATATATGACATTGTGATGATCGCGTATCGTAAGTCAGGAGACATTTGCCAGTGCAATAGCATGAAGGGTGTGCAGAAAATGACGATCGGATTCGAAGAAATTTACCAATCCCTAGGGTAGCAAACCTTATCGATAACAAGAGCGGTCATGACGTAGGTTCTCTTTCAACCATAAGGTACCTGTAGGTATGAAAAGAATTGACCGCTGAGAGCATACAAAACACATAACAAATTCATTTAACCTTTCTGCTACATTTTAGACCGACATAACGGCCGCTCAATGTTGACGCTCAAAGCCCTCGAAGCCAACTGTTCCGTCACCCACCTGCCGCACTACGCCTTGGCGATCTGAAGCGAAAAACAAGGACATGTCATTTGGGGGCCATTAATCTTATTGGCCAAGACCCGGTAGGACTACTGATTGACAGACATTGAATGCAAGCCTCATTTGCCGTTTTTGTAATCGGGAACAAGATCAATGACTTCCTGCCACCCTTTTCTGCACAGTGACATAGCATAATCACGTCGAATATTAATATCTCCAGCTCTCCAAAAGCTCTCTTGTGTAATCGTCCTTCTGTAACACATTGCCTGAACTCAAAAAGCGTCAATCGAGAACTATACTTACCATGACGAACTTCCGTCCTCACCCATTACCTTTCACAAGCAAAGATTCACGAATGCAAGACCCTAAAGGCGAAAATGTCGAGGGTGGGGACACAAACCTGAATCACTTCTCAGAAGCCATCTTCTCTTGCCCCGTAGTTGTCGCTACGGAGCCAGCATACGCGCTCGCCCGACAAATCAAGAAGGCGAAGCAGAAGAGGGCTGATAAAAAGGCAGCGGAAGCAGAAGACTCTGCCAGTAATGCGAAGAAGGAGAAGTGGCACTCAGATGATAAAGAGGAATACAGCGACTCAGACGACGAGCAACATGTGCGTCAACGTGCTCAACGGGATGGTCCCTGGGCTCCTGATCTGAGCCAAACTCGGATGGAGGAACAGAGATGGAAAGAGACGCATGACAGGATGCGCCTTTGTACGCCTGAATGCCCTGCGTATCATAAAGACCAGTGTTTAGCGCACGAGAAGAAGCAGCCGCAAGAGTCCAGCAGTTCTGGGACCTCGGCAAACTGAGGACCTTTTATGGCGTTTGTGCGTGAAGGAAAGATGGAGTGGAATAGCCAAGTTCAAACCATCGGTGCCGTTTAATTGATAGTTTTAGCTTTGCCAATTTCTTCAAAATAATATACTGTTACTGGCTCTATTACTTAGAAGTACTTCTCGTAAACCTTGGCCGTATCCAAAGTCATCTGATCAAACGGAATCCAGTCCTGACCCGTTGCCTTAACAGCCTTGCTTCCATCAACCAGAAATCCGCCCTCGGGCGTGCTATAATCCTGGTTGTATCCCTTTCCTGGTTCGCTCTCACCAATGATGTTCTTCCTATCAGGATATGCCTTGCGCAACAAGTCGCGATAAGCTTGAATGTTGGCATAAACACGATTTCCACCAGCAATGTATCGCTGGCCGTCGGCAACCTCCTTCCTTTCGACGGCAAATACAACAAGCCTCGCAACGTCACGCACGTCAACATGCGTTCCGTTGCCAGGTCCCTGGGCGGGCAGATCCTGGCCATTCATGATACGATACGTGACGATGGCTGTTTCGCTGAGCTTCTCGGGGTCTTCAGGTAAGATCAATGGTGGCCCGGCGACCCAAACTGGGTTGACGGCCGTCATCGTGAAGTTGATGTTGGCAGCGTGCTTTTGCCGAAACTCCCAGAATGCGCGCTCTGCTTTTAGTTTGCTTGCGATATAGATTTGATGTCCGGTCGCGTTGGCTCCAGCTTCTGAAAGCGCGTTCTCAATTTGGTCGTTCCAGTCTTCTTCCGTGTAACCCTTTTCTGCGTACTTTGGCGCGCTTCCTCTGACGGTCACAATTGAAGACATGTAGACAAAGGACTTAATAGTAGACTCATTAAGCGCAGACCTCAAGATTCCGAGTGTGCCCTGTACGGAGGAATTAATGACGTAATCGATGTCTGTGTTGGAAAAGTTGACTGGAGCAGCAAGGTGAGCGATTGCTGTCACGCCTTTGACTGCATCATCGAAGGCTCCGGCGGCCGTCAAATCGGGGACTAGGACAGTGGTAAGCTGGCCCGAGGAGGCATATGTAGGTAACGCTGAAGTAATGCTTGAAGCTGAAGATTGGCTTCTAACAGCCGCGCGGACAGAGTAATTGGCAGCGAGAAAAGCCTCGACCGTTCGCGCGCCGATGAAACCATTGGCGCCAGTGATAAGTACGACACCCCTTGGTGATGACATGTTGTATTCGATATTAATTGCAGAGAGAAGTGTTTGAGGTGCAGCTGTTCAAGAAGAGAAGCCGGGCATGTTTAAATATCCCGTCCGCCCAAACAACATATTGCCACAAGTAAGGCGATGAATTATGCAGTACCGATGATAAGTGGCCCGGTTTTAATAATTATCGACGGAGCCTCAGTGCGCGGAGTTTACGGTTATCACCGACCGTAAATTTAGTGTCAGTTTAGCTTTATGACGCAAGGCGATTGTATTCTCTTGACAGTTGATGATGTAAAACTATACTTGAACTTTTACAATATCCATTACTGATATTACTTTACATCTTTACATAGTGATCATATAGGACTCAGTGTATAGCACAAAAAAAGCCAATATCAATTCCCAACAAGAACCCATCATAGACGTTCTCGCAACCTTGTACCACAGCTTACTCCTTGTAAAACTTCAGAGAGTTGATGGTCCAGTACGCTTCCTTGAAAGCACCAGGCTGGTTGGTAACGTAATCGTCGCAGGTAGCATAGCCAGTAGAAGCTCTACATTCCTGGTTCCAGATACTTTGATCGATGTTGCTTCCACAGAAGGCGGTGTTGAAGATCTTGAATTGTCAGCAAACCACACACATAAACCATGTTCACGGCAACTCACAATGGTCTGCTTCTTGAAGTACTTTCCAACATCACAGTTGCCATTGGCATTGACAAACTGAGTTGTAGCAGGTTGAACCCAGCTGTTTGGGTTAGGCCTGCCGTTGGTGATATCGGCGGGAATGTTGTTACGAGGGAACCACCAGATCTTGACAGCTCCTGTTGTCAGCCAAGAGACGTAGACGCCGCCCTTGTTGGCGTTGAAGCTCTTGCCGTAGGAGCCAGAAGGCATGGTGTTACCGCATCCGGCACTATTGTTGTTAGCTAGAATCAAGACGGATGATCGATGCACTCACAAGTTCTGTCCGTTTGTACAGTACCGGGTGTCGGAACCACCCTTGTCGCAGTTGTTTCGGGGGTCAAGACCTCCGGGACGGTTGAAGATGCACGCTCCGCAGGTGTGCAAAGAGACGTAATTACCGTTCTGGTTAGCATTGATACCTTCGATGATGTCAATCTCCCCAACAGGGTCTTCTGCAAAGTTGTAAGACCAGCTACATGGGTCAGCTCGCTATATCTAGTCCTTTCATGGTAGAGACTTACTAGGCAGGCCAAACACCACAAGCGACTCCAGGCATATGCTCAATATCGGCGATCAAAAGATCACCCGAGGTGTAATATTCCTTCGATTCAAGACGAACGCTGCCACGTCCATGCTTAGATCCGCTAGGGTTAAGGGGACCGGCTACATTCGCAGAGTTGACACCAAGGTGGACCTTGCCATTGTTCGTGTGGACAATGCCAGAGCTCACTGCTGCACTACGGCTCAAGTAGTTGACGGAGCCACCAGTGGGGTCACCCTCATAGCCAAGACCTTCGAAATAGGCGCGCTGTAACGTGTCAGTAATGTTGCCTGAAGTGTTGTTTGTTGAAAGGGTCTTACGTCTCTGAAGTTGAATGCATCCAGAAAGTTGCTAGAGTCGTACGTCTTCCTCAAAGTGAAGGCCGCATTTGCCTCAGCGGCAGCAAGAAGAGCGAGGACAGTGGTTTTTAACATGGTGGAAAGGTCGTCTTCAACTTGATAAGACTATCGACGATGATCAACCTGGACCTCGTGTTTAACCGTGTCCCTCTGAGCTTTATATACTGTTACCTCTCAGATGGAAGATGATATCCGCACCTGTCATCGTAAGTGAGCTGATGATGGGCAGAAATTGACTGGTGGAATCCTTCGACCCGCCGAGATCCTTGTCTTCACCACTCCATGAAGAGATTTATCGTAAATTTCAGGTCCAGAATAACATCAGATAAGTACGCGGTAAGGCTACATGTAAGATCCTACCCAATTGTGCAATGCAATTCGTAGTTGAGCTATTTACCCGACTTGGCATGGTCTACCAAGAACTTGAATCAGGATACGGGAATCCTCCGACAATCCTTCAAAAAAGTAGTCAGGACCTTCTCTATACAGCCTAGTCAATTGGCCTTAACCACCAGATGGTCAAAGGCCTTGCCACTTCACTACAGCGTTTCTGTATTTTGACCACTCAAGTCATCTCCTGTGTGTATGTTCTAATGCAGGGCTGGTTGCTTCACTCATCCGATCTTCATTAGGCTCGGCCCGGCCGCCAAAAGTATCCTGGGCGTCCGATTATGCATATACGAGATAGACATGCATTTGGACCTTTGGTATCCGCCTAATAAAGCGGATCGCATATTCCCTGCTACGAGATCTTCCTCGGACTCGGAGCCAAGCAGCGAATCCGAGGGTAGTCTTAAAAGTTAAAATGTGGTTTTGCATGGCACGTTTTTAGTGAGTCTAGAACAAATATGTCAGTATTTTCTGAAGAGTCTAGATTAACCCATGGAAGCAAATCATTGGCTGAGAATCTAATTGCAGACGTTTGAGCAGACGAACACCTCCGAATGCACAGCGCGGTGCCGCGATAGAAACGAGGAGCTGGTTTCACGGGCTAGAGAGAGCTCGGGATGTGTAAGGTTGACTGGTTTATATATCTAACCCTTTCCCAGGAACCTGAACGATTTTGGCTGAGATTGATAATTTGAAGGGGCTTCTGTATGACTCCATGAGCAAGAACACCCTGCAAGTGGTAGTCTAAGCTTCACTTTTTCTCCGAATAGTTCTGAGGCACAACAGGTCAGGATATAGACAATGTAATTTTCGCTTGAATCGCTATTCAATGCTTCTTAATATACAGAGTTTTCTTTTGAAGAATCTATGTAAATGCATGTTCTAATAAGGTTCGTGAGAAGTCGATTGACGCTGTTCTGAACACGATTCAATGCGAGATGTTGATGCTAAAACCACTTCTCCTGATCAAAAATTTGTAAAAGGCACAATCTCGTTCTAGAAAACCTTTCGCATTTGTATCTTGGGGGCCATTTGCGATCGCTTTGAAGTCGTCATGTTAAACCGAAAATTGTGACTTCACTTGTCAGCCTCAGTCAGCTCCGCCACGATATATAGGCAGCAATGGTGTCTGCTGTCAGCCTTAGGCCCCGCTTCATCACCACCATATAAAAGCCCAACTCCAGATCAAGAATTACTATCAAACAACCAACCTCTTTCATCAACATCAAAATGGACTCACCTCTGGCAGGAATACAACTATCGCCTCGAGAATCCCGAGTCATTGGCGCTCTGCTAGGCGTCCATGCCGGCGATTCGCTCGGTGCAACAGTCGAATTCAGACCCCACAACATGATACGAAAAAAGTATCCAAACGGTCTCCGAGATATTATCGGTGGAGGCTCGTTCGGGTGGCCAGCTGGCCATGCAACAGACGACACAGACATGACCCGCGGTGTCTTGTTGGCCTACCATGATCGCTATCATCGCGACATTGACGAGGACATCGCTCGTCTAGCTGGTGACCACTTCATCGACTGGATGAATGGGAACTGGCCGGACAGAGCAAAGGGAAGTCTTCCCGAGGACATGGGTTGCGCCACAAGAAATGGCTTGGATAACTACGAGCAAACGAGAGATCCCGATAACGCCGGTAGCGGAAAGGGACAAGCCGGTAACGGGAGCCTGATGCGGTGCATTCCTACCGGCCTCTTTCAGACAGATCCTGAAAAGATCATCCAAGAGAGTCAGCGCATCAGCAAAATCACCCACGATGACACACGATGCACCATATCATGCGCAGCTTACAACACCATCGTTTCCAAGCTCATCAACCAAGTCCCCGTCCAGGAAGCTATCGAAGCTGGTCAAGCTATTGCAGAAAAGCTCGAAGGCGGGGAAGGCGTTGTATACGAGGCTATATTGCTTGGTGAAGCGCTCGACATCGCAAGAATGGCCAGAGAAGGACCGTCATCTAGACTTCGGGGTCAAGGTAGTGGCTATGTACTCGAAAGTCTGTCTCTGGCCGTTGCAGCCATTCTTGACAACAGGAGCTTGGAGGATATTGTAGTTGACATCGTGAGCATTGGGAAGGACACAGACACAAATGCTGCGATTGCTGGTGGACTTTTGGGTGCGAGAGATGGAGCAGATGCTATTCCTCCGCGCTGGAGAGCTGTTTTGCAGTTTGGGGATGAGTTTGAGAAGAAGGCTTTGGATTTATTACGACCAGAAGAGGACTAAGCTGGAATGAGGACTTGTTAGTCTTAAACTGGTGCAATTTAGCTAGCCAATGGTATATGCTGTTGTCTACGGAGACAAGGTCAAGTCATCCCGATGCCAAATTGACGATTATTTCCTAAAACGGGAATACCCCCAACCTCACAGTTCCGAAAAGCTTTGGGCCCGTGTTTAGAAGCATTAAAGCATGCGGTCATAAGAGGAAAGGACAAGGGTCGCGGGTATTATCCTCGGAGAGTGACAAGGGATACACGTGATGCAGATTGCGGGGTTAGACCTTCACAGTCTTTATCCATGTAGTCTACTCCTCCCCCAGATTTTGGCTTTTCCGCCCGTTTCCCCAGATCATCTTCCACTTTTCCGCTATCAACCGCCAAACAGTACCAAACTTATCTCTCCACTTCTGTCAAACGACTGTTGGCTCCAATGAACCTAGAGCGTCAGATCCTCCCGACCCCTTCTAGCAACGATGGTCATATCACCAAGAAACGGAAAAAGAGTAATGAAAGAGTCAGAGTTACTAGGGCGTGTGATGGATGCAAGAAGTAAATGAGACAATTTGATGCAGTGAATTGAACTGTTTGACTAATCTTTCTAGGCGTAAGATCAAATGCAATGGCATGCAGCCTTGCAAGTTTTGCGTGAGAACAAGGGCTTCTTGTACATTCAACTCAGCCTATGCACGGGGTCGCTTGCCTGTCATCCCTTCTGCAGATGAGGTGGCAGATGAGACTATAGCTGTTGCGACGCAGGATACAATACCTGGCAGTGAGCATAACAGCCCTACAGACTTAACTCACCAATACATGGAAGACTCAACAAACCAGGCAGCACATCAAGCTGCTGAGTTACAGGATTACTCTCACCTCCTCCCATCAGGTGGCACAGGTTCACGGGCTGTAACATCGGTGCAACAGTCTCCCGAGCCATCCCAGGAAGATCTTCAGGGCCATTATATCGGCCCAGCGTCAGGTGTGTCCTTCCTACTTAGGGTGCAGAAACGGTTACACCAGGCTATATCCTTTTCTGGACCGGGGAGTATCTTTACCTTTGGCGATGCACCCCTTCACAACCCTGACTATGATCCTACCTTCTGCATGATGCTTCCCAAAGAGGATGCTCAGCGCTTGGTAGATCGGTACTTTGACTTTGCCATGCCTACGTACCGATTCCTGCATCGGCCGACGATCCAGGAATGGTTTGTAGAGTTTTACGAGACAATGGGTACGATGCGTGATCCGAACAACGCTGCTGCCAAGGTTGCGTTGCTTTTCATGATTCTGGCCCATGCGAGAGTCTACATGCCGGAGAATGACAGGCCAGGGCCTTCGGATCTAAGGTTGGCGACCTGTCTCATACCATGATTCATGCTAATGCACATATGTCGTGCAGCGCTAGATATTATCTGGCAGCTGATCATCAGCTATCAAAAGAGAGCGGCTCCATAAGGCTGACTAGCGTGCAAGCACGACTGCTGCAATGCTACTATCTCGGTACCCAGTCTCGCGTCAACCATTGCTGGAGTCAGTTCGGCATCGTCACAAATCTGGCTCTTGCTATTGGTCTTAACCGGAATAAACGCCCCGGGGTCATAAGTGGATTGAACCACATTGAAGTTGAGACTCGGCGAAGAACCTTCTGGTGTGCTTACACACTGGACGCATATCTCAGTGTGTCGCTTGGTAGACCTCGCAACTTTCACGATGACGATATCGATACGGAACTTCCTGCCTGCGTGGATGATAACGATATAACTAAGGATCATATAAATATGAACGGGTCGGCCAAGGGGTATTCAGTTATGCTTGCGCCTTTGGGCCATATGAAGTAAGGCGCTTTTCTATGGATCCTCACTTGTGTTGACCAATTTTCAGACTTGCTCGCATTATTGGCCAGATCCTCCGCGCCCTCTACTCAGTCAAGCCCAAATCTGTCAGTCGACGAGCAGAGGAAACACAACGTATCTCTCAAGATCTGAACGACTGGCGAGCAGAGTTCTCCCAGTTTCTTGATGCCGATTACTTCAGTACAACGTTCCTCGTTCCCATCGTCCAGCGACAACGTAACGTCCTCAACATGACCTATTGGCATGCCATCATTCTTGTCCATAGACAAGCAGTCCTTAATAACTTTGCCAAGATCTCAAGACAGAACAGAAGGGGTAGTGAAAATGATGCTGCCACTCAAGAAAGCGTTCAGAAATGCCTTCAGGCCGCTATGAACACTGTTGGTCTTATCGATGAGATAGCGGAGCACGGGCAAATGTTTCGCGCATTTTGGGTCAGTATCATCATGCATGGCTCTGGACAGTTACTAACTGGCTCTAGGTCACAGCATATTTCGCATTCACCGCGGCTATGGTGTTGTACATCTACGTGATTCAAAAATGGGCTTCACCACCTGAGACGTACAGCGATTATTTTACAGCAGCCACGCGATGTCAATCGCATATGTCAATCATGGTTGAGAAAGGATCATTATCAGAACGATACTGCTTTTTGCTGGAAGAATTGCGCATAGAAGCGCTGCGACAGGTGAACAGAATGCATCCTACCACAAATGCATTTGGAACCATAGATGGACACTCTCGAGAGAATGAGTTTCAGTCGAACGCCATACCGATGGATACGCCGAGTGATAAGACATCTTATACAGATATAATGGGGGAGAATGGGATGGATTATAACGGCATGTCTGGCGTTGACTTTTCCGGCTGGGGTCAATTTGCATCCATGATCTCGTCGGGTCTGGGTAATCTTGATGTATTCTTGGACGATGAAGTATTTAGATTGTAGATAATGTTTACTATTGTCAGGATTACAGTGTCTTTCTTGACTGCCATCATTTCTTATCTTGCTTGATCTTGTTGTTCTGAGTTGAGGTGTGGGTTAGCCTCGGTTGTGGACTACCAATCAAGAATGAATCTGCGGATATGCCCTTTACCTTTTCCAGCCATCGGATCCAAAGCCGAACAGCATCGGAAAAGGACCCCCGAGATTCCCTGCCCGGTTACAAATCCGTTGAAGCTCATAATCGCTTGTGGTTGGAGCGCAAGAACCACAAATGTGCGTTAGTTTCTACAACTGTCTTCACGATTCCAAGAAGATACATATTTATCTCAATCCAACCAAGCATTGAATAACGTCACATATATCCATACCACAAATTTATCCAAAATGTCATCTGCAGTATCAAAGCGCCTTGAAGGCAAGACAGTCCTCATCACCGGAGCTTCTTCCGGCATCGGAAAGTCTACTGCCTTCGAGTTCGCCCGCACAAGCCCCAAGAACCTGAAGCTTGTCCTCACAGCCCGTCGAATTGACACCCTCAAGCAAATTGCCGAGGAGATTGTTAAGGAAGTTGGCGATGGTGTCAAGGTCCATCCTGTTCAACTCGATGTTAGCAAGCCTGAGGAGGTGCGCTCTTTTGTGAGCAACCTTCCTGCTGAGTTCAGCGAGATCGATGTATTGGTGAACAATGCGTAAGTCTGTCCCAAATCATCAAGAATGTCAGCTAACAAATCGCAGTGGTCTTGTCAAGGGCGTTGACAAAGCCCCCGAGATCAAGGAAGAGGACATCAACGTCATGTTCGCTACCAACGTCACAGGCCTGATCAACATGACACAAGCCATCTTGCCCATGATGCTCAAGCGCAACAACGGCGAAGGAGCTGGAGATATCATCAACATTGGCTCCATCGCTGGTCGCGAGCCTTACGCCGGCGGCAGCATCTACTGCGCTACCAAGGCTGCTATCCACTCTTTCACTGAGAGTCTGCGCAAGGAGCTCATTTCCAAGCGCGTTCGTGTTATCAGAATTGATCCTGGTCAGGTAGAGACTGAGTTCTCTGTTGTGAGATTCTATGGTGATAAGTCCAAGGCTGATGCCGTATATGCGTAAGTTATAGATAGCTTTCTCTTTCTGATGCCGTTGCTAACTATATGTAGTGGCTGCGAACCTCTTACACCGGATGATATCGCCGAGGCTATTGTGTTCGCTGCTGGAAGAAAGGAGAACGTTGTCATTGCTGATACTCTGATATTCCCCAACCACCAGGCCGCGGCAACTGTTATGCACAGGAAGTCGTAGAACCTTACATAGATGATACAAACCAAATCATAGACTTCACTGCTAGCGCTGTTACTCTCATATGATGTGTATAATGTGACTACTCGCTACTCGGGGTCTGCTAGTGACTCATCTGGTGATAAAGATGCCCGCAATGCTTACTTAATAAGACAACACTTTCAATCACACGAACTGGTATAATGTGACATTTATAGGGAGGATATCTTAATGTCCTCTGAAACCGTATGTATCGATGTATTGATTAGAAGCTGAAAGATCGTAATTAATGACGTCTAAAACGACTCTTGCGTAGCATCATGCCTTCGGACTTGGTGGAAAGCTCTACCAGAGAACACACGGTCAATACATCGTGAGTCTCAAAACACTCAACACTTGTTTATGCGAGTCCGCGTATTCAGATGTCCCGAGAACGCTCCATCTGAAGATATTACCGACTTAGGCCACATTCGGCATCAGATCTTATCCCCGGCATCAGTTAGCGGTTTGCGGGGGATCGGCAATGTCCAACCTCACCCGTCGGAAAAGCTACTTAGCCAACCCCCTCACCAATTCCTTTTCCGAAATGCATGCAAACCCCCACAGCTCGCTACGGAACAAGTGTCGCAGGTGACACTCGCGGCAGCTTATCCATGCGTGATCAGCCTCTAGCGGACATCATCCGGCGATACCTGCATGGGACAATGGGTCAACAAATAGGATCAAAACGAGCTTATCAGTGTCGATCCGGGAGTGGAGGTCGGCCTCGGGTTACGGCATTGCTGGAGCTTGTGCACTGGACCTAAGGCGAATTACCGTTAACCTTAAGTACTCGTATCCTTCTTTGAACCTTGCTAGAGCTAGCGTAATTGACCGACCAAACCCCTTCTCTATCACTATCTACCATTATGTCTTCGCCAAGAGCACCACCAAGCGGCGTATGGACGCCTGCCATCACATTCTTCAACCACGACACAGATGAGCTTGATACCGAGTCGCAAGCAGCTTATTACTCATACCTCTCCAAGACAGGTCTAGCGGGCCTCGTCGTGCTTGGAACTAACGCTGAGACATTCTTGTTGACGCGTGAGGAGCGCAAGGCATTACTGCAAACAGCTCGCAGAGCATGTGGACCGGATTTCCCCATCATGGCCGGTGTCGGTGGACACTCAAACAAACAAGTCCTCGAGTTCATCAGTGATGCAGCTGATGCTGGAGCAAACTATGTCTTGCTCCTCCCTCCTGCTTACTTCGGCAAGCAGACGACACCAGAGGTCATCAGCAACTTCTTCGACGATGTAGCTACTAAGAGTCCCCTTCCCATCGTTATCTACAACTTTCCCGTTGTTTGCAATGGTATCGACCTGGACTCTGCCACCATTGCTGCTTTAGCAAAGAAACACAGCAACATCGTCGGCGTCAAGCTCACCTGTGGAGCAGTGGCCAAGATCACAAGACTTGCGGCTGAACTCCCAGAGGAGCGCTTCTCAATCTACGGCGGTCAGTCTGACTTCTTAATAGGAGGTCTGGCAGCTGGATCTCACGGTACCATCGCCGGTTTCGCCAACGTGGTACCCAAGACAATCGTGCACATCTACAATCTCTATCAAGAGGGGAAGTTCCAGGAAGCCATGGCTCTGCACAAGAAGGCTGCGCTAGCTGAGCAACCTTGCAAATCAGGTATTGCATCAGTCAAGTACGCGGCGACGCTAAGCACAGCCAAGGCGGCAGGCATCAAGGGTGCCGCAGATAAGCTCAAGCCAAGAAGGCCGTACGTCGACCCTACTGATGCTGCCAAGAAGAGCATCGAGTCCCAGATTTCTGAGATGTTGAGCTTTGAGGCCACTCTCAAGCCGGCTGTGGAGAATGGTCATACAAATGATACAAATGGGGTGGCGAAGGAGATCAAGAATGGGATCGCCAGTGGAGCGCAGAATGGCGTAGAGGTGCATTGAGAGATGGCTTGACTAAATAGCATATGGTAGCAACATGGAATTGACTTTTAAACCCCATGATAAGTCATTGAAGACACTGAAGAACCTGAGTCCATATCTGTGGTTATTTAATTGTGTTGGTTTGAACTGTACGACTTGATGACTGACCTTCAAAAACCTTAAATTGAAGAACCTGTAGCCTTATGCTAACATGAACCCCTTCGCCTAGAGAGGACATACCAGTAATATCAGTACTTTGCCAATCGCCTGTGGTTTTATCATAGACAAGAACAGCGTTGTGTTATCGAGCCCGCATGCCTCTAGGTGCGGCTTGTTGAGTTTCAATATTTGTTCGGGTTTATGGACAGAACAAGGCTGTCTTGTTAGGTGGACTCGGGCAGAATTTCCATGGCATGCAGAATATGTTGGGTATCAACTTCAATTATAATTCGTAACGTCATAACCAACTAACTATCTCAGTGTCCGATCATAAACAGAATTGCCATCCCCAGAAGCTTCGCTAGATATGAGGCTTCCCTGGGTATCACTCTTCCTTCCTCCTACAGCTCTCCAATAGATATTTACAGGACGTGCTTGAACAGCGGGGATCTGTCACCCATCTCAAACAACTCCTCCTCGGTGTACTTCCTCTTAGCCTCCTCCGCGATCTTAGCCTTACGAGCGTTGGCATGCTTGTAGCTCATCTCCAAGAGCAAAGCAACCATAAGACCAGTTGCTCCAAAGGCCAAACTGAGACCGAAACCAGTGTAGTACTTGGGTTTCTCACTCTCGAGGTACATGAAACTACCGACGATACCACCAACGTTTCCGACACAGTTCATGAGCGCGATACCAATGGCTCGGCGAGATGAAGGCGCGATGTTGTTGGCGTTCCATGAAGCGGCGGCAGCTTGGATTGGGTAAATACCAATGACGGCGAGCACGACGGCGAAGTAGGCGACACCCTTCTTGGACTCGAGTTCACCCTTGAGAGAGATGATGACCGAGTATGCGATTGTGACGATGATCATGGGAATAGCGACGAAAGGCATGCGCCAGAAGAAACGATCGGAGACCTTGGCGAAGCAAATGGCAGAGATGGCAGCGGCGACGTATGGGGGAGCAGAGGTAAGCTGAGCGTTGGTGTTGCTGAAACCCATGGCCTTGGTGATGGATGGTAGAGTGAACTTGGTACCTGGAACAAGTTAGCGGTGAGGTTTGTAGTCATTCTTGGGAATACATACCGTAAGAGAGAGCAGACTGGCACAGAAGGAAGTAGGCCTGGACGTAGACACGCCAGTTGGTAAGCACCATCTTGATATCCTTCCAGCGGACGGTGTTTTCTTCCTGGAAACCACCACCCTGCTTGATAAACATGGAGAGTTCAAGGAATCGAATCTCTTCGGGTTCCAGCCAGCGCGAAGAGAGAGCAGGCGTGTCAATCAGGAAGAAGAAGCATGCAACACCAAGAATAACGGTAACGATGCCCTCGAGAAGGAAGATCCATCGCCAACCCTCAAGGCCTGCGACACCGTCCATCTCAGCGATACCGGCAGCAAGAAGACCAGAGAAGGCACCTGACAAGGCACTGGCGCAGTAGAAGTATGAGATTCGGGTAGAAAGATCCTTGGGCATGTACCAGTAACTGCACAGGTAGATGGCACCGGGGAAGAAGCCGGCTCTGTTATTATGTTAGCTTGTTGGACTTGTGTATCGGTGAAACCTCTACTTACTCAAAGATACCGAGAAGAACTCGTGTAGCCATCAAACCACCAAAGTTTTGTACAAGTCCGGTGCAGGTCATGACGATCCCCCAGCACACAGTGAGGATACCAAGGTACATGGAAGGTCGGTTGAACTTCTTGAGCAAGATGTTACTGGGGACTTCGAGGAGGACGTATGGGACAAAGACTGGACGTATGTTAGCACGAGAAATCCCAATTGGAGTCGCGGAGAAACATACAGATGGACAGAATAGTGTTGTACTGGACACCAGTCATGCCCAGGTCCTCAACCATGCCCTCAATCTTTGCGTTACCGATATTGGCACGATCAATGTGGCAAATCAGGTACAGCAACGCAAGCATGGGAACAAGTCGCACGTCGACCTTGCGGAAGACCTTCTTTCGCTGCTCCTCAGTGTAGCTATTGTAGAAGTCGGCATCGTCAGGGTCTAGACCAAAGACGCGGAAACCGCCGATCTCGATGGCTTCGTTGGTGTTTTCGAGGTGAGACGGCTTGTGGTCCGCGACTTCGACGTCGCTCTTGGAGATGGAGCTTCGTTGAGCCATGATGAAGAACTTGTATTGATGACTGTGAGACAAGACAAGTCCGAAGAGGGAAGATGCTGAGTGACGAGATGATTGATCGAAAGACAAGGCTGGGTATTATACTTGATCTTCCGATCTGGAAAAGCAATGGGAGAAAAAAGCCACTGGCCAGATTAGCTTAAGAATATGCCCCATCATGTCGTCTTTCCCCAGACAAACAAGTCAACCCCAGACTTGGCGTGGAAAGCTAACCCTGGCTAGACTACCATGAAGTGCGGGGTAGAAAGCTGGAGGTCTCATTGCGCGGAAAATGAAGTTATCCTGGTCTGGAGGATGTGCCGATCGACGGATTTGGTCTCGTACGGATAAGCATCCAATCATGTAGTTATCCGTCCATGCATCCGAACCATGCAATGCCAGCCACTCTGCAACCCCCAAAGGAAACATGTCCGTGCTTTCCTTTTCCTATACATGTTTTGTGCAGGTGATACGGAAACAACTCCATGTAATACTACGCAAAGAATCACGCATGAGAGCTGCGATGGTTACATACGAGGAACCGAAAGCTACCCCGCACGTAATACAGCCACTGATGAGAGCACATCGTCTGATCTTGCCAATCTCGGGATAAATAGTCCACCATTCAAACAGTCCTGAACATGATATCCAGCTCGACCGCCTCAACAATTTTGTTGCAACTACACAGCAGCCATGTCTCAACGCAGTATCGTCAAGGATATCGTCATTACCCCCGTGGCATTCCATGATATGCCACTGCTGAATAGCGTGGGAGTTCATGAACCATATGCACTACGCAGCATTATCGAAATCATCACGGAAGACTCTTACGGTCTTGGAGAATCTTATGGAGATTCAGCACACCTAGACCGTTTGCAGAAAGCAGCGGATAAGATTAAGGGTCTTTCTATATACAGCACAAACATCATTTATCAAAAATGCGTTGAGTCTCTCCGCAACGACACTAACACCGGCGGCGATGGAATGGGTGGAATGGTTGTGACAGCCTCAGTCGCAGACAAGGTCTTTTCCCCATTTGAAGTTGCCTGCCTCGACCTACAGGGCAAGCTAGCAGGCATATCTGTTAGCGACTTGCTCGGTGGGCGCGTCCGGGATTCTGTCCAATACTCTGCCTATCTCTTCTATAAGTGGGCAGGCCATCCTGGCGATGAGGATGATGAATATGGCGCTGCATTAGATCCAGAAGGAGTTGTGAAGCAAGCGAAGAAGATCATAGACGAGTACGGCTTCAAGGCCATCAAACTCAAGGGTGGTGTTTTTCCCCCTGCCGAAGAAGTCGCTGCCATCAAAGCTCTCCATGAGGCGTTCCCCGACCTGCCATTGAGGCTTGATCCAAACGCGGCGTGGACTGTTGAGACTTCTAAATGGGTTGCCAAAGAGCTTGAGGGCATCGTGGAGTACTTGGAAGACCCAGCTGGTGAAATTGAGGGTATGGCTGCTGTAGCCAAAGAAGCGTCAATGCCTCTTGCTACAAACATGGCAGTCGTCGCTTTCGATCACCTCCCTCCCTCCATCCTTCAAAACGCCGTCCAGGTCATCTTGTCCGACCATCACTTCTGGGGTGGTCTCCGCAAGTCTCAAACGCTAGCGTCCATCTGTGCTACGTGGGGTCTCCGACTTTCCATGCACTCCAATAGCCACTTGGGTATCTCGCTTGCTGCTATGACACATCTCGCCTCTGCAACTCCTAATCTCGATTATGCTTGCGACACACATTGGCCATGGAAGCGTCGTGATGAGGATGTTGTTATTGATGGAGCTCTGAAATGGAAGGAAGGTGCTGTGATAGTGCCATCAGGTCCTGGTTTGGGTATCGAGTTGGATAGGGAAAGGTTGGCGAAGCTTCATCAGCAGTATCTGGACTGTGGGCTGAAGAAGCGCGATGATACGACGTATATGAAGAAGTTCCAGCCAGACTTCTCAGAAAGGATTCCTCGGTGGTGAGGAGCGGAATCAGAGTTAATTTCATGTTGAAGGTCGACGTGGAGCCCTTCCAAATATCCAGAATGGTGCTATAAGTCCAGCGATCAATATAACCGAGTAGCCCGACGCCATCAGCCACATAGTTTTGAAACCGTATTTCCTGAGTGCCACCCGGTTCCCCGAGCTTGTTGGGTAGTATAGATATCCCCACACGGGATACATCGAGTAAGCACCAAGAGTCAGGATCGAAACTAAGACCGAGAAAGCAGTACCATGTCTTCCTCCATAACGCCACTCGAAGCTAATGCAAACGGTGAACATAAAGTGGACAGCAGATGGGATGCAAACGAAGATGAGAAGGGATACTGCCGACACGGCATCTGTCGCACTAGATCTCTGGAGAACAAGTTCCAGGAAAATCAAGACAGTGGCTTCAAGAATCTGAATGCACATAAAAAGAAACACTGGGATAATCCACGTGCAGGTTGCAGTGTCGTAGTAATTCCTTTCTAGGTATGTAGATAGATTTTCACGGAACTCGCGCATTTCCCTGGTTTCGACAGAATGGTCAGGGTCGCTGGTTACCAGCTCGTTACTTTCTGAGAAAGGTTGATCTGTGGGTGTCATTGGCCCGGTAGTGCCAGGCAACTCGCGCATTCCGAGGGACTCGATGGAATTTTCAACGTTATTGGTTACTGCACCATTGCCATTTGGGATGATTTGCTCAGTAGACACTGTTGCTCCAGTAGTGCCGAATGGCAGGTTACTGGACTGCCCTTCAAATGCCCCCTTGATTGCAATAGCAATAGGGCCATAAGAAGAAAAGCTGGAAGGACTTGACCAAATGTCCATTCTGTTTCATCGACTGTCTCGCCAGACTTAACCATGAAGAGTTTGACCGTACCCCATGTCGCAGAGACAACCAACCAATACAGCTAACA
This sequence comes from Fusarium sp. NRRL 66335, assembly GCA_004367055.1. Classification (NCBI taxonomy): domain Eukaryota; kingdom Fungi; phylum Ascomycota; class Sordariomycetes; order Hypocreales; family Nectriaceae; genus Fusarium; species Fusarium sp. NRRL 66335. The sequence continues at coordinate 118,932 of QHHG01000167.1, forward strand.
GTCAGCGCCATACTAGAAGGCAAAAAGTCTAGACTTGGCCATACTTACATCTGAGAATGTTGACATGATAATATCACAGTATAATCGAACAACCAAGAAACTGGCCACTTGAGCCATCAGTAAAGCCCGCCGGACACGTAACGATCTTATCCCGGTGGTCTCGGTGGCGCGATTTACTAGCATTCTCGTGAAACCAGCACCCAGGCCTTCTGAGTAGTTGCGGAATCGTTTCAGATGCTTTGAGAACGGAGGATAGAATTTAATCGTACGACTGACAAAGGTGAAAACCAACAAGACAATTGACATAGTGCCAGATTGATAGGCTGTGGAGTCAGTAAAGTCCCCCGGGTTCCGCTTGGAACGTCTGTGCCAGTGAGCTGATCTGAAAGGATCGTAGAAGCAGATAGCATCCGTTCCATTGAGACTCGCAGTACCCTCATCTGGATGTATCCAGTTGAAGGATAGCGTTGGTCCAATCGCTGCGACTAGCATGAGAGCCAATATGATCATACAAATCATGCGAATGAGCTTCTCTGTAGGACGAGTATGGAAGTATTTCCGTAAGACAGTGAGACCACAAATATGGGTCAGGTTGGAGAACCAGGCAAGATTTGTGACAATGTTAAAGTGATACGCCGAGATTCCCGTAGGAAGATCAATAAAACCGCTGATGAGGATACCAAGTCCGGTAATAAATTGGACATCACACATGCTCAGGATCGACTGGAACGATATCTTATCAGCATCGGAATTATACAATACAAGATACACATACCATTTCTAGTCCGTTCGTCCAGCCCAACCCAATCTTCATTCGCTTTAAGCCCTTGTTGACAAGCTTTTTGACCAAAGAATCAATTGGATTCGCTCGCCACGAGTTACCAGACTCACTCAAGTTGTCACGATCACTACTCTGGAATGGATTCTCGTACGGGTCAAAGACAAAGAGATAGTGTAGCAGAACAAAGATGACCGCAAGCCAAGCAGAGCCTAAGAAGCCAGTGATGACTTGTTGCCTCCCTGTCAGTTCATTCCTACTACAGGAAGGTGGCACAATGAAATATGCTGGTATAGGTACTTACTCCAGGTCCCGCTATATCACCATACGGCTTAACCTCTTTACCACGAGCCGCAAAAGAACAGTTGTAGCCCATGTTGTATTAGAATGCGTTTGAAAATAGTTTTTTGAGAAGAAAAGTTCAAGTCGAAGTTTTTGCAAACGTGTTCCCAGCACAGCCTGATTATTATCAGCTGAAAGTCACGTTTTCTTCTCGGCCAATTAGTTGAGGTCCAGAACCGCCAGCCTGGTTTTGCTGCGCCTGATCGGAACTATTATAACCCTCTCTTGTACGACGTGAAGACATCATGTTAGTGGTTGTGAGGTCCCCTTCTGTAAGGTTGATAGGGATTCGAAAGTTCATTGATAAAAGCTGTGTGTGTTGGCTCAGCGTGCCTGAATCTAGTTCTTGCGCAATTTTCGGCAAAGCCATTCATTATTCACATTTAGATTCGGTCGAATGTTACTACCAATCACGATTTATTAGTAACATACTTGAACTTCGCGCGCGCCTCGGAGGTCGTGACTATGAAGGATTCCATGTTTGCTGACCACCAAGAGTGTCAGCTTATGTGAGCAGCTAAGCTTGACTGGTTGAGAGATCTTGATAAAAGGCACCTGCATTCCCAACCCCGACCGTTCCAGGTCCCTAGGTTTACTGTGATTTCTTTTACTCTGTTACCTACTCCTAACAGAAATGACTAAAAGCCAGACCACCACGTCTACGGAAATCAGGAAGACTATTGAAGCAACAATCAATAGCTTCCTGTCCTCCTATGAAGATGGAAGAGAGCAGGGTGACACCTCGCTGATCAATCGCGACGTCACTGCAGATTGTACACGTCAATTGCTCCCCGTCTCGCTCTGCAAATCTCTTGGCGCTCCAGGGACTTTCCTCATGCCCAACGATATGTACGAGCAGCTCTACATTGATGATCTCACAATCGGCGGTGTCTACAACACTGTCAACAGGCACTTGGCGATCGACACCGAAGCTCGAATGGCGGCGGTCAATAGCACATCTGACTTCAAATTCAAGGACGGGGAGGTTCTGACGATGGAGTTCTCGTGGACTTTCTATCTGAACGAGGACGGCATTAAGATCAGCAAGGTCATAGAGTTTGCGGATGCCTCTGCAGTCCAGCACTTGGCGGCCAAAGCGCAGGAGCTTAAGGCGCGACAGGGGAGTAATGATAGTGCCAAGGTGAACCAAGAGGTGGATTTCTCAGAGACTGGATGATCAATTTGGGGCGGTGAGAGATGATATATACGTTTGATGGGAACCTTTTGAAGCAATCATTTTGATCTAATCGTGCGAGGAGCATCGTCAGAACTAGTGAGTAGCAAAGCTTGTGGCGATTCAGGTATCACATTACGTGTCGACATTGTCAGAGCGGCAAGTTGATATTACATGTACTGTAAATGAAACACTGTTTTCTCATCCCATTAATTTTATTGCCGGCAATCTCCAGTTCCGTATCATGACGTCTTTTCGAAGGTCCCTGCGGAAAGGCCGGAATAGTTGCACCGGTTATCATAGACCTACCCTTGAGTAATAACAGAAAGCATTGTTATCGGTTTTCAGTATAGCAAAAACCACCAACTTTTTTAATATTAAGGAGTGTGTATTTTTAGTTTAAATGCATATTCATATAGATTAAAAGACCACCCACTGCCTGGACCATAAACATGCACGTCCACAACCTTGAAAGTATGCTTATACCTTCCGCGTTCATTCTCACATGTAAGAGATAAACAAAAAAAAAAAAAGCTTGACGGAGTTTTCCGTGATCTTCAAACATGGTTTCAAGTTAAAACGGAGAATTGTTATATGACAGTCTGAGCGCAGCAAGCATTCGACCCACTGTGAACGTGTCGTTCCCAGGGTAAAGCTTATCATCCAACCATCTTTCCATGTGACGAAAAACTACTACGTTCTTATCAAGATTCCTCATTTCGCATGCGAGATAAGAGACCTGAGAGGTTGCGTTTCAACAACCACGATTTCTTGGCATCGCCACCAAACACTAGTCGTGTTTGAGAACGATCTTCAGACATAGATTTCAGAGAAATTCGATACGAGCTAGGGCCTTACTATTGTTTAATTGAGGCTCATATACTCATGCACCCATTGGTTGGGCTCATTGACAGGGTACCTTTGTGCTTAAGCCTCACGACACGAGTCAGGCGCTATTTATGAGCACTGCCGGTGCAGCGGAGCCTCATCAGGGATAGTTCATTGGCTCACCGCTGATCTTCAAGGCGATCGCCAAGGGGGCGCCACAGTCTATCTTTATTATCTGGATCGTGTAGTCTTCAACAGAACCTCTTTGGCTGTAGATGCCCAAAGGGACCCCTGTATCTCTATCCTGATCAGTGGAGTGCCGGCGCAGCTCATGACTTACCCGCCATTAGCGGGCTTGCGTGTCAGCTTAGACAAAATGACGATCGAGTCACTGCGCCTGTTAGAGATATGTGTAATTACAAAAGCAATGGTGCCGAGTCTGTGAGCTGCTTATCGCCTCCTTTCTACCTGGCCAGTATTTATAGATCCTGCCAAGCCGTCGAATTGTGCTGCCTCTATGAATCAAGCTCATTATACCAGATTATTCTACGTACCAGATCTATCCATATTTTACCGTCACTGTAGAGTCGTGGAACCCATTGTCATTCCAGTATACTCATCGCATTCGGACCGACCCCAGAGTTGTCACGATGGAACATCCCTCCTGTCGGGGCGCGGCCCCAGTGGATCCTAGTATGGACCGCGATAGCTTCATCCTCGATAACATGAACGGGAACCGAACACCATACCTCGACCCTATTCAACAAGATGCCGTCACAGATGTCGAATCAGGCACAACAACACCATCAGCCAGTATCCGGAAACAACAACAAGATCTATCTTACGACATCTACGATCCCAATCGGCCGAAGCTCAAGCTACGCCAACGTCTGAAGCATTTCACTTGGGCATGGTATACTCTTCCTATGAGCACTGGTGGTCTATCTCTACTTCTATACTCTCAACCACATCAATTCCCCGGTCTTAAGATCATCGGTCTTGTCATCTACATCCTCAACCTATTGATCTTCACTTCTGTCAGCACCGCCATGATATCCCGTTTCCTACTACACCAAGGAACATTCGTCAAGTCATTGACACATCCTCGCGAGGGCTTCTTTGTGCCTACGTGCCTCTTATCGATAGCGACAATCATCACCAGTACCGATCGTTACGCGATACACAAGGATAATGCAAACCTGGTCTGGGCGGTGCAAGCCTCCTTTTGGGGCTACGTGGTGGTCACTCTGCTTCTAGCCATTGGCCAATACAGCTACGTCTTTGCAGCCCACAGCTTCTCACTTTCGACAATGATGCCTACTTGGATCCTTCCTATCTTCCCCATCATGCTTTCAGGCACCATCGCATCTGTCATTGCAGAGACTCAACCCAACCTCGATGCACTTGCAATCATTGGCGCAGGACTTACCTGTCAAGGTCTCGGGCTTAGTGTTGCCGTCATGATGTATGCTCACATGATCGGGCGCCTGATGCAAGCAGGACTTCCTAACAGAGAGCATCGTCCAGGCCTCTTCATGTGTGTCGGACCACCTGCCTTTACCGCCCTTGCCTTGATCGGTATGGCAAATGGTATGCCTTCGGACTGGGACATTCTGCAGGGTAACAGTGTTGGCGCATTGGCTATTATTAAGTTGATTGCTATTATGAGTGCAATCTTCTTGTGGGCTCTGAGTCTCTGGTGGTTTGGCATTGCTCTCGTCGCCGTTCTCCGATCTCCACCGAAATACTTCCATCTCGGTTGGTGGGCAATGATCTTCCCCAACACAGGCTTCACTTTGGCCACCATATCTATTGCCAAAGCTCTTGAAAGCCCTGCCATCGGTTGGGTAGCTACTGGTATGACCATCGTTATCATCTGTGTTTTTATCTTTGTTTTTGTTAGTCATGTGAAGGCTGTCATCACTCAGGACATCATGTACCCTGGGCGAGATGAGGATGTTGAAGATCATTGAGGGATTAAGAAGTGATGCATCTAGAGTGGCGTTTAAAATTGTTTTAGATATCTATGGGACCGGAAGTTGTCGCTTAATATATTTACTCATGCTTTATCCATTCATTCACTATCACCTCAACTGAAGACGGTGTCTATTGCGAAAACCATGCCCTTGTGCTTGATATGTGCCATACGATCGGGGCATGGCATCCGGAAATTCCGTTTGAGTAGCATTGAGATAGACGATCTGGGTTCATTTGTGGCCCACTTCCGGAGGCCATCTTAAAACAGAACCCTCGCCCGAGCAGACGGGGTAACTGCTCCATTCTGTGTTGAAGACAGTTTAGCCTGGTGAGATTCAGATGCCTTTATGTAGTTAAGGCTGACAACCTCCCCCTTGGCCAGCCATACGGATAAATTGTAGCATATCATCGGAGCTACAGGGCTGGAATATCGACCAATGCTTTTGACTCTTGGCGTAAGCAGTAATGTGGACAGTGAAGAGTGACTCCATTTCTCACGAGTATAAAGACAATCGTTGGCAAAGTGTCGCATGGCAATCTTGAGACGTCTAGGAAAATGACAAAAGCCGCAAATATGTCTGATACAAGCGAAACTCTTCCAATTCTTCCAGCTGACTTGACCACCGAATGGTTCAGTGCCAAACTCGGACACAAGATTAAGTCTGTCGAGAACACACGCAACATCTGGGGTACAGCCAGCAAGCTCTTCTACACCATCACATACGAAGATGAGAGCAGCGATGATAGACCGACAAACATCTGTGTCAAGGGCGTCTTCGACCCCAAGATGATTGAAGCTCAGCCATGGACAGTCAGTTTGGCGCAGCGCGAAGCTGAGTTCTTCTCGAAGGTGGCTCCTACCATCAACAACATGATCTTTCCTAAAGGTTGGTGGAGTGGGACAAGCGAGAAGCAGGGCATCGCCATCATGAACGATCTTGTTAACGAGGGATGCACTTTTCCTGCTGAGGTAGCTGCTTATTCCGTTGATAAGGTTAAGAATGGTGTCGAGCAGTTGGCAGGACTTCATGCGCAGTATTGGGGTCAGAGCCAGGACGACCACCCTTGTAAGCATCTCACGTACCGTTCCGCGTCTTCACCTAACAGGTAATAGGGATCTGGAACAATTACGATCCTGCCATGACCTTCATGTGCAGATCTTGGGATGAAGTAGTCCGACGACCAGGTCGTCCTCAACTACCAGAGTACCTTATGGATGGAACTCGATGTAACGAAGCTCTGGACCGTTACTACGCCGAGCGCAACCCTCGATTCAGAACCCTTCTTCACGGCGACACTCACATCGGTAACATCTACTTCACCGCCGACAACCGCATCGGATTTCTGGATTGGTCTGCCTTTCACTTTGGCTCATGCTTCCACGACGTGGTGTACCACATGACAGCCATGCTCAGCGTTGAAGATCGTCGGGCTCACGAGATGGAAATTCTGGATCACTATCTTGAAACCTTGCATCGTCTTGGCGGTCCCAAATTCGATCGAAACAATGATCCCGAAGTCATGATTGAGTACCGAAGGTCTTTTATGACTAACGTTATCTGGCTTATTTGCCCGGATGGTCTGCAGAGTAAGGAGCGGGTTGCGACTTTGTGTGAGAGAACTGTTGCTACATATGATGATCACAAGATCATTGATGTGATTCTGAATCAGCCTAAGCCAGCTGTCTAGATATTTGAAGTCATGAGAACGAGATCTGTCGAGTTTCCATCTTAAAATAAATTAAGCATAATAAATAGCCCATTCACGTGCTGGAACATCACAGCTACCATCAATGCAACACTCAACCTTCTCGTTCATTATTGGAAGAAAGAACAAACCCCTTCTCAAAACGCGTCATTGAAATCCAATATCTTGCCAATGATTGTGATGCGCGACGTGATGATTACGTGCTGTCCGCCTCTCCAGACTCATTCCAGACAAGGATGACGTGCACGATAATACGGGCAACAAAATGAATCACCAGTAAGTTCATGACGTTCATGATTCCCAGGGACTATATAACACGAATTACTTCACGGATAACTGAATCCTTCATTTCCCCCCGCATTATTAGAATAATTGACCGTCAAGAAATATGCGCAGCTCTAGATCAATTCTCAACCTCGTCAGGGTTCAATCCCTCGCCCCAAGACAATTCTCTACGCTACCAGCAATGCGACAAATTGAGCGTGGCAATGACGAAAATGTCTCACATGCGACCGGCCCTTCCAAGGTCCCCAAAAGTGTGCAAGAAGCTGTTCCCAAGGGAGTCGAGGAGGCATTGCCTGACTCTGTGAGTTGATTCGCCACCAAACCCCATTAAAGGCGAGACTAACAGGACAAGATTCATCCTACCAGCAAGAACCCTAAGCAATCGACCAACAAGTCGCACGCCAAGAATGATGGCGAGGAATCTGTCGTGCCGAAAAAGGTTCAAGAGAAGTTGCCGGAGGAGATAGAGAGGGCTGTCCCCAATGCTCTGCATGACACGGGAGATGCACCAGTCACAGGCAAGAAGGAATAGGAATATGATAGTAATAGGTCCCTGCCAGGAATGGCTTGCTAAATTATTCTCACAATCATAATGATACTAGTATCTCGTTGCAAACGTCTACTTTACATCCTCGTCAAACCGTGCCACCCGGGCCTCGCTCTCAAGTATCTGTGTTGGTACAATTAAAATTCCTTCGTCTGTCAAGTATCTTCCTCGTCATCTTGTTCAATCTGATTCCTCATCCTCCGAAATCTTGGTTCAAACACATACGTCCAATACCAATTCTTCTGCAAAGAGATCTCTGCCGTCGCCTCCAAAAAGTCTCTCGTTCCCTTGAAAGGATAGAACGTAAAGTTCCAAGCCGTCCAAACCACGATTACAGATTCCAATTCTCGGAAAGCCTCCATACTACCGTATGTCTCTTGCACGAGGTTATCCAGCTCCCGACGCTGCGACTCATTTCGTTCTTCATATGTTGAGAAGAAGTAGTCCTTTGCTGGTTGAATGTGCTCTGGACCAAGGAGGAGGACGGATGCGCTTGCTTCGTCATGGCTACCGCCGCCCGAGAGAGATATGCAGTGGAGTTCTTCTATCACGGGCCAGTCAAGCATGTTACCGGCGTGTGCTTGGGGCTCACTCTCGCGGAGTAGAGGAATCGGGTTTCCTTCGAGAAAGTCCACATGTTCCCACTGAACTTCTGCAGCACTCGCCAGGTAGTGTACCGCACACTGGCCATCCCAAATCGCTTCGAGCCCGTTTGTTGCTCTCAAAAACTCTTTGTACTCGTCAGGCAGAGTTGTCTTTAGTCGTTTCTCCAAGGCCTTGATTTTAGAGGGCGAACATCCCGGTCGGAGGAGGCCGTCAGGGTTGTCAGGTCTGAGTCGGGGGTTATCATCGGGACGATAGACATCTAGATCATCGTAAGGGCAATTTTCGAAGGTATTCTTGCTGATAATGTGAACGAGCTCCTGAATGCTCTTCTTCGCGTATCGACGCCTGGGTCCGTTATCGAGTCGATTCTCAGCCATCTGCACCGCGCGAGAAACAGCCGGGCGGACTTTGGCTGGATGGATGTTGAGCATTTCAAGCATGGGCTGCTGAGGCATAAGAATGACTTTGCTCCATACCCGGCGAGAACAAGCAAGTTGTTCGATCATCTCGTAAGCGTTGATCCGTTCACATATGTTGTCCAGTAACTCTCGAGACTCGGTGTCTTGGTTCAGTCGGAGATATATGTCGAGGGCGATCATCAAGCCCGCCGTGCGGTAGAGTTGCAAGTAGAGATACTGGAATATTCCATGGCGCCACCACATGGCTATTTTCATGTACCTGACCGCCATAGGCCCATTTGGACTCGCAGAATATGAGAACTCTCCTTCTGCATGCAGCTTCTCTGCCATGAAGACTTGTCCTGCAAGAGTTCCATTCCAGTCCGGAAGATCTGTCGTCAAGCCGTTGTAGGCCATATCGAGAGCCTTCGTGGCCGTTGCTTCCGTGACATCCCATTCCTCGCTGAACCGCTCAAGCCAGGGCTTGCGAGCTTCTTCTTCCAACTCAAGAAGCTTTTCCTTGGTGCGCTCCTCTTCCTGGATCCAGGAGGGCCAAGATGATGCTGCATCCCATGCAAAATACATGCAGGGCTTCAAAAACGGATACTCGCATTTGCAATGGTCGAAAGGGTCAACACCTCTGTTGACAAGAGTCTCCAAAAGTCTTGTAGCGCCATCAATCTCGCCAATGATGGCGAAATTCACGGCTGTTTTGGCGATGCCGTCGATGACTTCTGCAAGGGAGCGATAGTCGGCGATTGAGGGTTCACAGTCAACATGGCGGAGGAGGTACTCGAGCCTGTGCTGCGTCGGATCGAAATTCTTTTTGTTCATAGTAACTGCTCTCAGTTGTAGTCTCAAAGAACCGCAACGCGAAAATTCACGATGGAGTGAATTATTCTCCTTGGCAACGACGACCTAAAGACGTGACGTCATTAGTAAGCTGACAAAGTTGCCTGCCCATCTGGACAGAGCGCAACATTTATGTTACTCTCATCAACCATAGACAAGTTGTTTGTTCTAAGTTAAAACGAGGTTCATACAAACCGTTTGCGTCGATGCGAGCGCTCGTTGTTCATCTTCTGTTCATTCAACAATTCCACACGGAGGTTCACACCCGACAATAGACGGGCAGGCACAGGGTGGCCTGTAATGCCCACTAAAGAAGTGCTATCAACCCACCCGTAGACCCCGGGCCTGCAAGTCTCTCGGGCTCACAGTGGAGCAGGTTCCGCCACTGTGCGGCTCGCTATGCCCCCTGTGGAGCGCTGTAAATTAGCGGCACAGCACCACTGGAGCAGTCCATACTTTCGGAACCTGCTCTCTGCCCTGGGTGTCAAAAGAATTGTCCTCTAAGTTAGGTTGCCTAAATGCCCATCTAAGTAGGTAGCATAAGATACGTAACCAAATTATTTTCGTCTAATGCTCTCGGCGGCTGATTCTCCTGATACCCTGACGCCGGGCTATTGTCAGTGGCGGGCAGGCAGCTGTCAACGAGAACATTTTATCGCCAGCTTTGCATTATGCGATCCACAAAGAATTACTGTAGTGAGGCTGGGCCAACGATCGTGTGCACACTTTCTTCTTGAATTCTCACAACATCTTACTTACGACTTAGTCCCCATCGAAGTTCTTCATCACAGCTCTTGCTTCGCCTCGTTTCGCCCGAGCACTGCACAAACATTCCTCGTCATTACCTTCTGCGCACGCTACTTCATCACTATCCTCATCGCCAAAGAATTCAGGAGACGGACAATGAGCCACGATTCGCCGTTGGCGCTGGTGACGCCCGAGAAATTCCGCGCCGAGATGTTACGCGTTGGTGATACTGGCTTAATTGCGCAGGTAGATGCCTATTTCACCGCCAGGAAACATCGATCTACATTCAACACGAGTCGCAAGCGAACTAGAGATGGCTCAATCGCACAACAACCAGCGAAGCGACAAAGCAACGTCGTCACATCGTCCAACCACCAGAGCTTTACCACAGCCCGATCCAAAACCGAGTCAGAGTTACCCCAACCGCATGCTGCTCAACCACCTGTATGTCTGCAAAGTCAAAAAGCTTGTGGCGGTAAGGAGCTTGTGGCTAACAAATTTCCTCTGCTGCAGGAAGTGTCTCATGCCAGCAATCAAGATGTAGAAGAGTTCAAGCGTCGTATTGCCGAGTACAAGTCTCAGTTGCACGATCTTGAAGGCGAACATACATCGCTATCTCGAGACAGAGACCCTGAAACCATTAAAAGGTTGAAGACTACATGCGACGATACCGCCAATCGTCGTCAGGACTTTGACAAGAAGCTCAGCAAGGTCGATATTATCATCAAACAGATGACCAAAACGATTCAAGACGGCCATGAAATGGTACCAGCGCAGCTACATGATGCTTTAAAGGCAAGCAAAGCTGATCAACAGAATATTATGAATGAACTCGACAAAATCGAGAACCTGAAAGCCGAGCAAACGCAAAAACTTGAAGACGCCGAACGCAGGTACAATGAAGCTCCTCCCAAGCTTGAGGCCTTGGGTAAGCGTATGAAGGAATGTAAGCTTAGTCTGCAGAGTACGGAACAAGATCTCAACAATGTCTCCTTGCAACGCAGGCTCAGCCATTTGAGTCGCATCAACGTCTCCGCCCTACCATACGACCAGCGACTTCTGTTGTCCAAGCTAGTCGGTGAAATACAGGCCGTCCTCGATAAGAAACCTGAGGCATCAGGCGCCTGAGCTGAGAGGTATAACAGGAGAACATTGACAGACAGAGAAGGGACATTTCTCACTGGTCAGATGGCGGCTGAAGAGATAGGAAGCATCTACGAATACTAGCTATTCAATCATTGCACGGTGCAATTTCCTCTGATAATTCTCGACATGCCGTGAAGATTTATTGGACCTAGCACCAGAACAATTGTTTTGCCATCACTATTCCAACCCTAACAGCGTGCTGCGACTCCTAGCGATCACGGTAGGCGCATCTCGAAAGTGCCATGAGTGGGATCCTCCCACAGGTAAACCATCATTGTATGCAGGGTCTAGTGACAGTCCCTTGAGTTTTCATGACATGTTACCTGCATGTTCATGCCCCTGTCAGGGAGATTGCAAATAAACAGGTACATAGAGGAAGCTGGACGACAGTATTAGTCCAGTCCTGGACTGGAACCTCAAAGTCTTCAATCTATCCTTTCTATCAACTACTTGATTAGCGTTAGTTTCATGCAACTCACCTGCTTGTCTTCTGAAGTAAAGATCCGGAAGGGTTGAAAAGCTCTCACTCCTATCATGTGACTTATTCCAAAAGTATTGTATATAAGGGTTGCACACCTAGTGATTCAAGGTCATCCACCAGTGCTAGGTAATTACTGCATTCTTGTTTTCTCGGGCTCCAGTATGCCTTTGTTCCCACTAATCATGGGATGGAAGGCATCATTACTGATTGCCAACTTACTGCTACTTGTAAGGTCACTCTCTGCCAATGGAAAACAGGTATGAAAATTATAGCTGGTATTAAAGGACTGCGCTAGCTAAGTGAAACTTCTAAAAGGAATGGCTGACTTCGCTCAACATTTCTCAAACTATTATACCTCACCCCAGATTCGACACCTTCTCGCACAACCTCTTGCCCGTTGTTACCACTTCTCAGACCCTAAGTAGTGATAGTTGTGGAAGGTTGTCAAATGACAAACTCTCCTCAAAACAATTCCAAAGACACACAAATTGTTCCTCGAGGAGTTTGATCACAGACTTAGACGCCGGGGACACCGGGAGCGCCGCCAGTAGCGGGAGCATTGGGAAGCTTCTCGGGGACCAGGTTACCAGCGTCCTCACCAATAGTTTCTTCATCTTCTCCGAGCTGCTCTCCTAGCTGACCTGCGTCACCGGTCAGCTGTCCGTCGATGGCATCGCCATTGGTCTCAGTAAGGTCGGCCTCTCCGGTGAGGCCCGCAGCGTTCATAACGTCAGCAGCACCGTCGGCGAGCTTGTCGAGCTGTCGCTTGGCCATTCTGAGCTTGCGGCCTCCGGGAGGAGGAGGGGGTGGGCCACCGCTGGTGCTACCGCCGTTGCCACCGCCGTTGTTCAGTCCAGGCTCATCAGGCTCCTGGGCGTCACCACCCATGAGATGAGAAACGTGAATCAAGGCATTCTCACCAGCGTAGCCGACAGCGTTGTCGAAGTCGCTGATAATTGGCTCCGCAGCTTGGCCTTCACCACCGAGCTGGCGCGAGTTGAGAACCGGAGCACTGAGGGCGCCGGTGGCAGCGAGGATGATAAGAAACTTGGTGAGTTGAGTCATTGTTGTTGTTTATTTAAAGTGTTTGTTGTCTTTGGAGGTTGGTTGAGTTTGTCAAAGGTGATTGGTATGGTTGATAGATATGATGAGTAGGCAAGGCAGTTGATTTCAGGGTCTGATTGGAATCTTGACTGTTGTTGTCTGTCTGGAGAAGAAAGAAGTTATCATCAAACGGGAAGGACTGCTTCCTTTTATCATTGAACTCGATGCTGATCATTCCTTCTTCGATGAGGTTGATTTCTCATAGTTAGTGAAGTATTGATTCTCGTCATTCACATGCTTGGTGAGTGTCTCAGCCATGTTCGTCACACTCATTGACCTAAGCTTACAAGGTTTGAGGGATTTGACAGCACACTAAACAATGATAGATGGGCATAGAAGACATGACGTCAAAAAGGTTAATACGATGAGGCTCAATATCTAAGGGTAGGAGCTGAATCCTCCCCTCCTCCTCCTCCCCCCACGCACCCTAACCCTTGTTTATCCTTTCTACCCTTCCCCCTCCATCACCTTTCCCCCTTTCACTCCGTATTCCTTCTCACCGTTCCTTCTGATCCATCCTTTCTTTCCCCTCTCCTCCCCTCCCTACT